>LOND01000691.1:34332-47231 GCA_014220965.1 Paragonimus kellicotti | reverse complement strand
TAGAAGGCTCCGATCACACCCATGAACCGGGCAGACGTGCACGCGACATGGGGGCGGAAACAGCCGGTGTGTTGTGGACCCGAATTCTGACTCATAAACGCGAGCGCGTGCATAGCGTGGTAACTAGCGTGTTGGACAATAAAGATTGTGCTTTATTGGACGCCTTCTCGCTACAATATGATCGTTTTATGGTCCACTATTCTATTCAATCTTTTTTCTTTGCTCATCCATCTTGAACCAAAGAATATGTCATGCAATATGAGAGTACATAGATTTGCAAAGTTTCCAAACAGAACACATATGTACCAATGAGGTTGGTTGTAAAGTATTACGTCACGACTGGCCCTAAGTTCCAATCATTGTAACTGAGCCACATGTCGTTCATTATTTATATGTAAACGCTGGACTCAGTACTGTCAGTAATCATAATGAGCATGGTTCCTCAGATGTAAAACTTAACAAACAATTGTGTGAGTGCTCCGTGTAGTACGGATGAGTTAATGTATAAAGCTGCTTATAATGTTATTTGTGTTTGAGACCAGATCCGAGTGATTCTGTCTGAACGTTGCGCTCCTATTAACTCTTCTAGTGAAGATTACAGCTGAGTACGATAGGAGTGGGAATGAAAAGGTCGAAGCCAATGTGTGAAAACGACTAATTTTTGAAAAGTCTACAGTTTCGTAAAATGTTAACAATAACTCATACCACTAACAAGTGAGATGTTTTTTGATAAATATATCAACAGCTTTAGAGCCTCAATGCATCAGACCTGCCAGGAGAGTTTTGTAGCAAGGTACTAATAATCTTCAGTCGTTACTTGGGGTTTATAAATTTTGATAAAAAACCTACTTCTCTGAATTTTACGCAGCAGATCTTATCTGAATCTACGACTAAAGATTTCATCTAACTCACAACTAATCAAGTATACGCAAACAAGCTTATTTGCATATAACTAGCACAAAATAAAACAGGCAATTATTAGACACTGAAAGACATTTAGACTGCAACAACCAAAGCGATAACCGTTAGCAGAGTGGTTAATACATCCAAGAGTGAAACAGTATCTCCCACCGATACAGTTAAAAAGGTCAACAGTAACAAGTAAGATGTCTTGCGCATTGACATTTCGTTCGCATCTCATCGGTTACTTTTGCGAAATTAACATGCACATTATATAGTGGGGGAAGCAGCTAGGCGAAATCAATCTAGTTATGTCTGGTCAGTCAGGTGACCAGGGCGGAAACAGAAAAATGCAACTGAAGCGTAATCGTTGATAAGAAACATGGAATTAATGCAACATAATGGAATTGCTGTGCGTCAAAAGGGCAATAGGACTCTAGAAACAGAGAGAAGTATAGTTGGGAAATCCATGCCGGTCAAACAGAAATAGTTAGATATGATCGAGAAATTCATACAACTCAAATAGGAAGCTAAAAAATTGTACACTGATCAACACGGATTAAAAATTATGCAATATGGGTTAAAGAGGGATAGAGGTAATCCATCACTTGTTGGATACTACGAAAAATACTTCGGGTTTGAAAAAATACGAAAACGAGATGGAATCTGACAGTAGAGGTTGTATACTTGCCAACGTAGCGCACGGTTAATCACAAACTGTTTCTGGGCAAATAGGCTGGGGTTTAGTTGGTTGGTTTTGCAATTTTGAGCGCCTGCTTTAATTTAGGTCTAAAGCACATTCTGAAGGCGTTTCTTGTATCCAGTAGGTGTCCGGTGTGTAGAAGTTGTAGTTTACTGTTACTGATGGCTTAATCGACCTCGAATTCTAGAGATACTTCGACGTTTTCGCTAATGCAGATACGTTTGCAAAACCAGCAGTCCTTAATAGTCCAATACAAAAGTGAAAAGCTGCCAGGTTTTCTCCACGAACGCGATTAACTCAAACCATGCTCTACTAGAATATCAAATGTCACACGTTCACGTACTCATTATCGAAGTGAAATCGGCGTCAGTTGTAACGATCCACATCTAATCTTCCAGCTCCGTGTTGCCCAAAAACGGATCCCAAAAGTGAGAACTAGCTTGGACCCAAATGTTTTTCTACGGTATTATCGGAGGAATGCACGGCAACTACATTAGAGAGACCACAATCAACCACTACGATAATCTCGTTCAGTAAAATAAGTGACTATTGTATACAGCTGGCATAGTCAAAGATGAACTGTTACATGAGAAGACCAGGTCAGCGATCCGGAACCGCAGGCGATCAACAACACATTAGCCAGGCAGGACAAACATGGAATGAGTAGGGTATACTAAATGAAGGTCGAACTAGTATGAGAAATAGAGAAAAGAAATAGGGGAATGGAGGTTTTCTTGTTGGATGACCAACAAATTTACATCAAGTTTGACTGTTTTATACAGAAAACAGGGGGTAGCTACTGAAGCAGTTAATCGATTGACAACTCTCCTGCGTGCTAGTTTTCATCAGGCACAGATATTAAACGATCCTTCAGCACAGATGCACAAACAGGTACCTATCCAGCGTTTTGTGCCTGATTAGATGGTTTCACAATTGGCTACCAGCAGTTCATGTTTCGTCTTAAAAACTATCGTGGGCACATCTGGTGGTCTCGAAATCAAAGTCACATAGACCCTTTATTTTGAACAAATACATGCAAAGTCATATGGCATTCATGTACAAAAAGTATCAAGATTCAGTGGCTGTATCCAAGGTGCTCGTTTAGAAGTGTGTGCCATTATATATTCATAGAATACATTCGTAGATATGTGACCTAAAATGCTGACCGAAGTGATCCAGGAACCTAATAAGCCGCAAGTATTAACAATACCTACAAACTACTGCTGAAGTTAGCAGTAGTAAAACATGCATGTAATTTATCTCTCGGCAGTTGCTAACTTTAACGGACTTGCCGTCGGTTGCACGCACAGTCTTCATATTTTCTTGGATTACAGCACACCTAATCAATTCACGTTTCTGTTCAATGCTATATCTACAGATATGCACCCAGTAATCGACCATGGTTGTTTATCACTGAAAAATCCACTGGATGCGATGACAAATGATTTGTTAACTCAACAGGAAAACTGCATTCGTAAACAAGGAAACTTTTATGTGGCCAATTCATCAGTTGTTGATAGCCCGTGCCCGCTGGTGGGACGGCTTGGAAGACTGAACGGGGGGCCATTTTTATCTGTTATGACAAACCAAACCCATCCGGATTGCCATTCTGAAAATGCTATTGCAACTGTCGACACACTGAAAGTACAGCCAACAACGTGTAAAAAAGAAAAACTTAGCCAAATTGGAGTAATGCAAGTTAATACAGATGTGTATGCCTTAGAAACAAAAACCCAGAAATTGTGGCAGTTTTATCATCCAATTTTCAAAAGACGAGGTTCAACTGATGAAACGGATTCAGCAATAATTTCCCCAGACTTATCCCAATTTCATCGAGATAGTGGTAAAAACTCATACATGGAAAGCGATTACTTTTCAAAACTGCCTACCGTCTGCTGTCAATCCACACCCAAATCGCAATGTAGTCCCTTAATGCCTGTTCACTACCATTCTCCAATCTCAACAACTTGCAGTACACAACAAATTACCAACAACTGCGTTTCGCATAGCTGTGAGCCTAAGCGACTTGACAAGGTGAATATGATCGACTACAACGCACAAACTAACGTAACATTCAGTTCGTTGGACTCGCCTTTATGCCGGGAACGAGAAATAAACCTACTGACAGGCAGTCTCACTTCCTGTCTCTATCCAACCAACACTCCAATTTTCTTTTCTCCTGTTCCTAATTCGCCAAACTGCGTACGTACGCTTGATAGTCACGGGCATCAACCATCACCAGCGTATATCCTCAAGCGAAACCATGTAACAACCAGTCCACTGAAGACTCCTGTCTTATCAACACCAGCACTTCGGAATAGTCCGTATCCTTCAGGACGCAGAGAAATGTACAATCATGAAATGTTCAATTACGTTTACGATGCGAGTTCTCTGAGAAAACATAACACACCGTTTTCGGCTCACAATACCAATACCAGCAACAACAACCTTTTTCAACCCAGTTCAAAAAAGCTGGAGACGATGAAAACGAACTATAATATCAAAACTGCTTGCATACAGAGATCAAGACGAAACTGCGCTGCTGAATGCCTGAATTTGGAAAGGACGTCGATGAATCACAATTCTACTGATTCGACCAAGAAAAACGAGGATCCCGTTGGAATCAGAAATGAACATTTTTTAGACAGGGTGAGTCGAAGTTAGTTAGACTTCCGTGTGACTTAATGTTTTCGTTAAAATTTGTAGTTTACCCGAATTCACATCAAACGCAGTAGATCAAATTAGGTGTTAGGGACAAAAAAATAGTGAAGCTGGCTAATTGTCAAATTTGTTTAAAAACACTCTTTGCATACATTAACTATTCATTCGCTAAGAAAAACCAGTGACAACTGTTTCTCTGTGATGTGGAACCTATGCATGCGAACATTACAAATCATAAACCAATACCATTTAAATAGCACATAAAATTTCGATGACTACTGTCTAGTAGCCGGCTATTGTGATGAGTTCCGGTTTTCTAACTTACAGGAAAATCAATGGTGTAGTAATTCATCTTACTTAACAAAGGGGTTGCTGTTTCCTCGTGAAATGATCTGCCAACCCATAAAGTAACGTGACCGAACGTTTGTATACGACAATTCAGTTGTGCATAATGTGGCATAAGTGTGGGATTAATCAGAACGTCTGTTCCACTGAAACGCAGACTTGTGTTCAACTCACAGTCATAACACGTGTGGGCGTCCTGGTGAGTAAATACCAAAGGCAAAACTGTAGCAGGTTGTTGATCTTGGAACAGAACAAATAATATCGGAGGTTGTATGTTTTGAAGTTTCAGCTGATCCACTAATCCAGAAATAAAGTTACGTCAGTATAAAGTCGTATATAGATACATCCCACTGGTAATTTACCATGGCGACCATCAAATATGTTCTCACACACTACCGTGTGACTTCATTTTGATAGAAAGAAACTCCGGACAGAATTCGTTTGCTTACACAGACGACGCAGTGGCTCTTGCTTCGCATCAAACAGCTCGTTTGATCATCAGTGTAGACTTTTATCAGTTTATCCCGCTTGGCTGAAAAAGAAACGAAACTTAGTCCAATGAACAAGCTATCTTTGCTTGCACATTTTGGGCTGTAATGCAACAGATTCTTTACTCAGACCCTCCCGCGGAAACCGAAATTTCCACAGCAGAAGCAGCCAGATAATAGCTAACTCTAACTTTGGCAGGGGCTCACTTATAAAGGATTTCCAAAACTTTCCTCTACTGACATGGTTCCATGTACCATACACCAAAACAGCTAGACAATATTGATTACCATACCTTAAAACCCTGGGAAAAGAGAGTTGAAACAACTGAATTAATCCGTAATGACCTTTAATTTCATACAGCGTTAAACATACAACGTTAAACTTATTACCAGCTTCCCTTCCTCCCCTCCCCCCCAAATTTTTCATCCGCTTAATCGTAAGGCTTTAGCAAGCAGGAATATATTACGCCGCCGTAGTAAGGTTCCGACACACTTGATGTTCAATCGTTCAAAGTTGTTTACTCTTTTCAGTCAATTTTTGTTCCGTTTCAAAGGATCTACACTAAAAAGTTCGAACTATGTATATGTCAACGAGTTTTCATTATTTACTCCTCAGAAGGCAAAAAGTTGAATCGGTGGAAATGTTAGAAATACACTCAAGAAGTACAGATATTACTAAGCTCTTTGACTAAGCAATTATCCACACCGCAACTTGTCAACAACCACACACAGCTAACCATCCGAACCGGGTAATAATAAGTAGGCTGACAAAGTTCATAATTTAGAAGGAAACAAATTGCGGAAAATCTTCACCTTGGCTGGATTTGAACCAGCGGCAGAAATAGCATGTCAAGACACGGGAGAGGCGCTTCCAAATCGACTACAAATCCATAGCGGATCTTTTCAATGAGAAATTTCTGAACTTTTGGCGTGGACTTATAGCTCATGTGGTAGAGCGCCCGCCGCAACGTGACATGCTTTTTCTCTCGTTAGTTCGAATCCAGCCGAATCACAAACGTTTCTCAACAAGGTTTTTCAAACCCTTCATGAAAGAGCAGTCAGCCACATTTGACTTATTAGTGATAACACGGAGAGTACAGGGCTGCTCAGAGCAAGAGAGCTGACCAACTACTTAGGTATATGACAGTATGAATCATTTTTCTACTCAGAGAGAGTCAAGCCCTCCTTGATGGATCCCACTCTATGCTTATGACTCTGAAGAATGGCACGCCTGCCTAACCATCGATTGCAGTATATAAAACACTGGCGTATGAGATGCATTAAAGATTGAAAATGATGCCGAAAGTGCCCAGCTATTACTGGAAAATCCGTTGAAGGTCACGTGCCATCTTTAGGGAACCTGTATGCCTGATGTTGGAGGGTATCTTTTCCAGCGACTTTCTTCCACATTCGGAGGTTACTGTAGTTCCTAAAGTAGTTTGGCTGATAAATAGGTGGGGTTCAAACCTTAAACATATTCCATACACGCCTTTGAGGTGTAACTATTCGAGTCAGGGCTACTTTCGTACAGTGCAGCTTCCTGAACTTCAAAACGGAAACAAATGAACACAGTTGTATTCCGTGAAATTCAAAGATGTTTGCTGATCATTTTATTGGTGCTACTATTCTATTCAATCTTTTTCTTTGCTCATCCATCTTGAACCACAGAATATGTCATGCAATATGAGAGTACATAGATTTGCAAAGTTTCCAAACAGAACACATATGTACCAATGAGCTTGGTTGTAAAGTATTACGTCACGACTGGCCCTAAGTTCCAATCATTGTAACTGAGTCACATGTCGTTCATTATTTATATGTAAACGCTGGACTCAGTACTGTCAGTAATCATAATGAGCATGGTTCCTCAGATGTAAAACTTAACAAACAATTGTGTGAGTGCTCCGTGTAGTACGGATGAGTTAATGTATAAAGCTGCTTATAATGTTAGTTGTGTTTGAGACCGGATCCGAGTGATTCTGTCTGAACGTTGCGCTCCTATTAACTCTTCTAGTGAAGATTACAGCTGAGTACGATAGGAGTGGGAATGAAAAGGTCGAAGCCAATGTGTGAAAACGACTAATTTTTGAAAAGTCTACAGTTTCGTAAAATGTTAACAATAACTCATACCACTAACAAGTGAGATGTTTTTTGATAAATATATCAACAGCTTAGAGTCTCAATGCATCAGACCTGCCAGGAGAGTTTTGTAGCAAGGTAATAATCTTCAGTCGTTACTTGGGGTTTATAAATTTTGATAAAAAACCTACTTCTCTGAATTTTACGCAGCAGATCTTATCTGAATCTACGACTAAAGATTTCATCTAACTCACAACTAATCAAGTATACGCAAACAAGCTTATTTGCATATAACTAGCACAAAATAAAACAGGCAATTATTAGACACTGAAAGACATTTAGACTGCAACAACCAAAGCGATAACCGTTAGCAGAGTGGTTAATACATCCAAGAGTGAAACAGTATCTCCCACCGATACAGTTAAAAAGGTCAACAGTAACAAGTAAGATGTCTTGCGCATTGACATTTCGTTCGCATCTCATCGGTTACTTTTGCGAAATTAACATGCACATTATATAGTGGGGGAAGCAGCTAGGCGAAATCAATCTAGTTATGTCTGGTCAGTCAGGTGACCAGGGCGGAAACAGAAAAATGCAACTGAAGCGTAATCGTTGATAAGAAACATGGAATTAATGCAACATAATGGAATTGCTGTGCGTCAAAAGGGCAATAGGACTCTAGAAACAGAGAGAAGTATAGTTGGGAAATCCATGCCGGTCAAACAGAAATAGTTAGATATGATCGAGAAATTCATACAACTCAAATAGGAAGCTAAAAAATTGTACACTGATCAACACGGATTAAAAATTATGCAATATGGGTTAAAGAGGGATAGAGGTAATCCATCACTTGTTGGATACTACGAAAAATACTTCGGGTTTGAAAAAATACGAAAACGAGATGGAATCTGACAGTAGAGGTTGTATACTTGCCAACGTAGCGCACGGTTAATCACAAACTGTTTCTGGGCAAATAGGCTGGGGTTTAGTTGGTTGGTTTTGCAATTTTGAGCGCCTGCTTTAATTTAGGTCTAAAGCACATTCTGAAGGCGTTTCTTGTATCCAGTAGGTGTCCGGTGTGTAGAAGTTGTAGTTTACTGTTACTGATGGCTTAATCGACCTCGAATTCTAGAGATACTTCGACGTTTTCGCTAATGCAGATACGTTTGCAAAACCAGCAGTCCTTAATAGTCCAATACAAAAGTGAAAAGCTGCCAGGTTTTCTCCACGAACGCGATTAACTCAAACCATGCTCTACTAGAATATCAAATGTCACACGTTCACGTACTCATTATCGAAGTGAAATCGGCGTCAGTTGTAACGATCCACATCTAATCTTCCAGCTCCGTGTTGCCCAAAAACGGATCCCAAAAGTGAGAACTAGCTTGGACCCAAATGTTTTTCTACGGTATTATCGGAGGAATGCACGGCAACTACATTAGAGAGACCACAATCAACCACTACGATAATCTCGTTCAGTAAAATAAGTGACTATTGTATACAGCTGGCATAGTCAAAGATGAACTGTTACATGAGAAGACCAGGTCAGCGATCCGGAACCGCAGGCGATCAACAACACATTAGCCAGGCAGGACAAACATGGAATGAGTAGGGTATACTAAATGAAGGTCGAACTAGTATGAGAAATAGAGAAAAGAAATAGGGGAATGGAGGTTTTCTTGTTGGATGACCAACAAATTTACATCAAGTTTGACTGTTTTATACAGAAAACAGGGGGTAGCTACTGAAGCAGTTAATCGATTGACAACTCTCCTGCGTGCTAGTTTTCATCAGGCACAGATATTAAACGATCCTTCAGCACAGATGCACAAACAGGTACCTATCCAGCGTTTTGTGCCTGATTAGATGGTTTCACAATTGGCTACCAGCAGTTCATGTTTCGTCTTAAAAACTATCGTGNGTCCGAAACAAACACAAAACGCTCGTTTGTTTATATATGTGCTATCCATCTGATTGATCTATTGGCTTGTGAAGGTGAAAGTGGTTCCCGTTCCTTGGTTATTGTTGGTTAGAGTGCGTATTTTATAAAGCATACATTGGTTTTTCGTTAACAGTTGATGAGTTTAATGCACTGGGTGAAGAATGTGGGACGTGTTCCCGTTCTGGTTGGAAGACATTGTGACATCTGCATATCTCATACTCAGTCAACTGGAAAACTTGACAAACAAATACACTTACTACCTGTACAGTATAGTTCAAACAGTTTTAAGGTTACGATTGAGTGCTTCGTATAGTTGTCGAGGCGTTTGTCATATCTCTGTTTGCTAATCAAGGATTTCTGGTGTAATTCTGGCCCAATGTCATCTCGTGTCTAGCCATATAAATAGTTACATATATATACATATATAATCAATACCTATTGTACGGATATTGCTGACCGATGTTCACCAGTTAACGCGGAGTGTTACAACCGCAGTTGTTTCAGACTTGTATAGTTATCGAGGCTATAAGATTCATCTGACTTGTCGATTTCGCTGCTTGTTGGCTGAAAACGATGTTGTGCTATTCCGTGGTCAAGCAAATAAACGTTTTGATTACTAATCTCTGGTGACCAAACATTATGACGCTTATTCACAGGTCGTGGATTTATGTCCCCTATCTGCGTGGTACTGCTGATACCCAACAATGCCGACTCGACTGCCGCCGCTTTCGCAGTTGGTCACTAGGGTCGACTGTTTGCAAAACCCATAATATTCCTTCTTGGTGGGCTAGCGGATGCTTGTTGATTGACGTTCTAACCTGGAGCCGTTGATCGATTTCAGCCTACGAGGAAAGAAAAAGCAACAGCAGTGATTAGTACTTAAAATAACTCTCTGCATTCACAGTGAACTCGAACCCGTTATCTCATGGGTACCTCTTTGGGTTATCATCTTTCGGCGGTCTAATAAACTGACATTTACTACGATTCCCGGACTTCCATTTCAATGGTGGGGTCAAATATAACAAGCAGTCCACCACTCCGCCCGTAGTCACTAGGACCGACAATCTGCAAATAGTATACCTTTTGGTCTGCCTTTCACGTGGCTTGTCGATTCGATTTTAGATGGGACGATGTGTAGATTCGCAAACGAGATTGATGTTTATATTACCGCCCATACAAACAAACATTAAAGTAATGTCAGTAACATCAAACAAACAATCTCAGACAATTGACTAAGACAATCAGTAAGGTTGACCCAGTAAAACCTTTTAAGATGTAGTACACAAATCCTGATCCTAAAACCACTACTACCTGATAAAACTTTTAGTTTACTAGCAACGATTAATTAGGAGCAACTTTACACAACAAGCATTTCTGCCAGAGAATCGACTAGATCTTTGATGCAGAAGAAAGTGGCATGTTCGTGAACATTTCATTTGTTTCTGTTGTATGCACTTTTTCTGCAATGCCATTTTCACGGCAATGACTGACAGAGGCGAATGAGATATCATGGCACGTGGCAAATGTTTTCTGCAGATTTGGATTGATCATGTGAAAGGAACCAGTTGTTTTAAGGATGAAAAATTCCACACCAGCTGGATTTAGATTTTCGCCTGGTGATTATCCACAATTGGTTTTGTGGCTGTAAATCTCCCCAACTATCACAAACAATAATTGCTCAAGTCAAGTCACTATTGTGCCCGAATTCGGGCAAGGGCGATTTATTGTAGGCAACTGACCAAGTTAGGAGACGGAAAAGATTGTGCGACAGAACTATCATCAAACGATTGAGAAAAGAAGCATGTCGTAGCACCTCATGCAGCCTTCAGAAGGAAGGCTGGTCATAACGATATATATGTATGGCGACGAGTTGAATGTCGTCTTATTTTCTTCAAAATAATAGAAATAGATCCGTCCGGAAAGTAAGTCCTATCTTTACTATATCTTTTAAAGTCAGATTGTTGTTCTCTTCATGACTGTAGGGCGATTAGACATAGATGTGACCTATTTGTACATTGCTGTCTATGGTGAGGACGACTATTGTTATTGTTAATTACGAACTGAGATCATGTTCTGAATAATAATTTGTTTGTCTACAGTCTATCCATGAAGATACGGATCACGGCCCACATATGCTAATCTGTCCCCATGGATCACATGAAATTGTTGCGCCCTCCAACCCCAGTCCGTACGACAATGAACAGACGGATTACATATCCACTCCTGTTTCCCAAAAGCAGCAGCCTGACTAGTCACCCTCCTTTTTCTTGGAAACATTCAGGTGAACACAAACGAAACCAATGGCAGTCATAATAACAAGATCTCCTCGTTCATCGGGTCTTCTCAGTCCAGTTGTAACGTGCAAAACAGTGACATTAGCGCCGTTACTTATATACGTATTATTAAAAGAATACATCATTCAATTCCGATTAAAATTTTGCCGATATCCACCCATCATTGATCTGTTAACTCCATTTTAATTTTCCACAAACAACAATGCACTAAACACGCCGAGCACCCTGAGATGCCAACGTTACCTGATGAATTTTGAATCACATCACGTGTGAAAACATGCATCTCACGTGATCATCGTCCCGCGTGCTTTGGTATAAACTGTCTTGACTCAGAGGATTGTTTGCTATTAGAATGAACCCTCGAGTTATGCAAGATTGCACAATGTTAATCGTTCGCAATCCTTTGCACGACCGCTATATCTTACATTGTGATGTCAGATATATAGCTAGTGTACAACTCACGACCAACATTCCAACTATCATCTCATACTATTCGTAGTAGAGGTTGAAGAATGTCATCAATTACCACACTCGTCATGCAACTGATCAACACTGTTGGGATGCACACAGGATGTGCATTTATTTGAACAAGAAAACAATTAATCATGACTACCAGCTACAAAGTGAGAGGCGGACGAATGATCAAATTATATGGCTGATCAGCTTCTCTAAGTCCTTATGTTCCTAAATCAACCGTATTGTGACTTTTAATTTTGAAAAGCTGATTTCGGCAAAGCTTTTTGACGTCGTTTGGTAAGAGTCCAGAATATATGACTGTCTGTAATGTCGGTCACAAGGTTTGGCGGCCCATTTGTTACGGTATCAGGCGAGCATATCTTTTTGACACGTTCTACCAATGTAAGCACTAACCCATGATTTTATCACATTGGCTTAATGCCACTGACTTTTGAACGTTAACCGGTCAGTATGCCCTTTCTACAGTTTCGTTTCTGCTTAAGTCATCCGAGGCTTTTCGAATGGTGTACAGAACAGCAATATATTCGTTCGACTGCAGCAAATGCTCCCGCACAAACGTGTAAATCTCCCCTGACCTTGGATAGTACACTCTCACTCCTATCCACACTGACACCTGGCTTCTGCCGCAAGGTAGAAACCTGTTCCGTGCGACTCACACCGAGACGCTCGCGTTTTTTCTTCTGTTCGGACAAATTGGACAATTCATTCTGTCTATACTCATCTAAGCATCTTGCACATTTGTTTTAAACTGATGATGAGTTATCAAAAGAATATCTTCAACGTGCCGTTTCTTCTATGACTAGATGGGAATTTTCGCAAAATTGCAAGCTCACAATGACCCATAGCGCCCAAGCAGCTAAACGATTTCTTGTGCCACAAAACCACACTGACAGAGAAAACAGATAAACTGGTTATTCTGGAAGGGTTGAACGAAGCTGATAACGTTCTGTGCACGTTTGACATAGTCCTCCCTACTACGCGGTTGATGTTAGAAGTAAAAGTGAACAACT
>LOND01000690.1:118753-132691 GCA_014220965.1 Paragonimus kellicotti | reverse complement strand
TTTGTTTGCGAATTGCACACAAAGCTTAAAAGCGGACACTGCACAGAACAGGAAGGATGTCACCGAACCGTTTCTTCAGCTAACCAACTTCATGACGATGGGATAGAAGTATATTAGAAAAGCTATGCCGACAATGAACTAACGTAGGAAATATAAGTGTATCTTCGTTAAAACCGCAAACAATGTGTACACAGGCAACTAAATAAAACGTACGTCGCCAAGACGAAGCTGTGAGCCTCAGGATAAAATCGTCGAACAACATTCTCACGCGTCCCCATGAACAACGCAAGTTTCTCTCAAACGTACCAAAGTAATAAAGATGGAAAGCAAATGATGAAAAAAGTAAAATAACGCGTATCGCGCCATCTCAAACGTAACAAAACTGGTGGAACGATAATGCATCGTGCGACCAAAAAATGTTAGAAAATTTTCGCCGAATGTTGATGAAGCACAAGACTGACAATTGTGGAGTTCACACGTACTGGGCTTGAAGGGCATTCCAGAGGGGAAACAACCATTTTGGCGAAAACTCCCGTTCTTTAGATATTTTTGAAAACATTAAAATCAAACTTCAGGCAAGGTACCTACAGTTAATCAGTCGTAAGTAAGCGACTTTAATTAGAAAATTGAAGTACATCGGAAAAGTGCTTGAAGTACTAGTCTGGTTGTGGAAAACTTTCCACAGTTTTGCAAAAACAACCTGTTGTGGGTGCTAGCTCGCGTTTTCCACATTTCGTAACTGAGTTTGTTGTGATTTTCGAAGCACGATACATGATCCCGTTTCTGATGTTGATCTATTTCCCCGCATTTCGAAGGTATGGATGAAGTGAGATTCCATGACCATATCACGCTGACTTTACACATCAACAGAATCACCAAGAGATTACGCTGTCAAATCTATATAAGACAATGTTTCGAGTTTCCACATCTGCACGAGATGTATACTTTTCCTTATCTTACGCGGGGTTTAAGTTAAAGCACAGTAAAAGTTGTATGGTCCTAATGGAATGCACGGAACGCCATGGCTGACCAATATACACCCAGCTGGTGCAGTCCTTCAGAAGGATACTCAGTCAGTTTTCATTATAGAAAACCAAGCGACAATGAGAACAAAGACTCGACACGTTGACCCCGTATATTGTTACTGACCTTAAAAATGGAGTGTACAGATAAAAGTCCGTCAGGCTAGCGAGAAACGTAACCAGTTGTGCTTTTAGTCGCGGGACGGATAATACAAAAACTGACAGCTTACTTGAAACAAAAGTAGTAAATAACCAGAACTAATCAGACATGAGCAATGAAATGCAATCATC
Source organism: Paragonimus kellicotti (assembly GCA_014220965.1). Lineage (NCBI taxonomy): Eukaryota > Metazoa > Platyhelminthes > Trematoda > Plagiorchiida > Troglotrematidae > Paragonimus > Paragonimus kellicotti. The sequence continues at coordinate 131,378 of LOND01000690.1, read as the reverse complement.
CAGCATATCATTCATTATGTTCGCTCCAAAGCTCTCCCACAGGAGACTTCGTTATTCCAGGACGAGAGAAGTAGGGTAATCACCTTTTGCTAACCAGAGCAACGGGGTAATGCACATGAAGAACAACGACATCGGTGATTTGCAGCAGAGAATGTCACACTTCGGAGGAGGGTCGGTCGACAGTGATTGTTAAACTGACGGGGTCTTCTATTCAAGTTATTTAGTCTTCGGTGCGTTTCTTCTCTATCGCAGCGGGCTGCCCAACCCTAAAAACTCTTGAGAGAAAAAAGGGGTAGGTTTGTCCAGTGCTGTAGGAAAGGTTTGACGGGGATTGTCTCTCCTCGTACCACGTGAAGTTGCGTTTTTCCTTACTCCAACAAATACTCATTACGTGAGGACAAATTCTAAGATGCATGGGCAATAAACGTCCCGTACTAACTGGGTGGTTGGCGAGATTTTAAACTTTTGTACATTTCCAAGCAATTGACGGAGACCTGTGCATGAACCTGTTCGACTGTTCGCCAGGTTTTGTAACTTCCCGTCCTACTCAGTCTCAACTGATTTATCTCAGCATTTTTCGACACATTTAGATTCAGTACCGCCGACTCCCCTTGAGGATGCAACTGAACATATTTTCCAACATGACTTTGAACCATTTGGAACATTCCGTTCAGTTCAGTTTCGATTCCATGACAGGGCGACTTGAGTCGGAAACTGTCCAGTTTCTTGCAGCAGTGGGCCCCTGAGGGCGCCCAGTGTTGTTACCATGAGAGAAGAAATTCTTCACCTCTATGGGTAATCGTGAGGGCTACTAGATAAGAAGCTGAGGAGTTCAGGTTATCGGTGTCATCAGGACACAAGTTCACAACCAACACCGATACAAACGAAGTTGTCCTCCCGCCGAAATGAAATGACCCAAAAGGAAAGCGAGTAGTCAATATGGGTTTGTTCCCTAGGGAATATAATTCCGGATATTAGGGCTAACTTCGCAAATGAAAGAAACTAAATTCAAAAAGAGTTAACACTACTGACAAATGAAGTGAAAACTGACTAACTTAAATCCATGAGCGGGAGGGTACTGAAGAAACTCACTGAAGCGAAGCTTTCACAACAGGCCTCGGAAGATGGGTGACGAACACTCGTCAAACTTTCTTTTGTATCCCGTCATACAATCAGACGACATTACACATTGTGGAAGCAAGTTCGGAAGGTCAGAGAGTTGACCCACAAACAGGTAGACCTAGTCGACGTACCCACTCTCATCTTCTCCAACTTAAGACTGCGACAGCGATAGGAGAATTTGTGCGTAGTTTGAACAGATTTCAGATGTGGACACACGAACGCTTTACAAAGCGACAACAGCACCCTCGGTCTCCTCGACGCGAACGTTTCCTCAACATATACAGCGCTCTATTTCCGTCTCGGGTTACCCCAGACTGCTTTTAAATTCCCCACTATGAGCCCTCCCAAGTCCCCGGTTGCCTCTACTCTCCCCACCCTCCTTACCAAGAAACCTGGCCGAATCTGGCTGTTCCCTGGCAAGTAGCTGATTACACCAATCTACATTCAAGAGTAGCTGCCTCTAATCTGACCAACACTGAACAATACTCACATGCCCCTATATGCGTCTGCAATCAGGATTTATTACAGGCTTCACATCATCAACAAAGTTGTAGCGGGGACACTTCAGGATTTTAGTGGAGTTGTCAGTGAACATTAAAAACAGTAGTGTTCCAAGCGTTCACACCTGAAGCACCCCACCAACTATCTCACATTTTGTGGACTTTTCCACTGTTATCTCTACGTGGGAGACGCGATTCCTCAAAAACTCATGTATCCGTCCCAGAAGCATTGAGGGAAGATGTAATGCCTCTGGTTTGAGAATTGACAATCGATGGTCCACTGAGTGGAACGCTTTCCTAAATTCCAAGTAGCAAAGCTCGACCATCTTCCTCCTACCCGACCTTCCCGTGATCTCACCGAGTAAGCAACCCAGGCTGGTGAGACAAGACCTATATCGCACGGACCAATGTTAGTCTCAGTAAACTGTCTCGAAGGCCTATTCAAAATATTTTTTTCCGATAGTTTCTTGACAATTGGCGTAAGGCCAACCGGTCGGTGGTCTTCACGTGTTTCTTCCTCCCTTACGGATGGGCACAATCCTTGCTCTCCCTTTATCTGGGGGTGATGGCCTTCTGCGGGGCGAAATTGAACGGCTGAATAAGAGGCTTCCGTAAACCATCACTGAGAGGTCTCAGTATCCTTGCATGAATACGGTCTGGCCCCACCACCTTGTTCACATTTAGTCTATCCAGCCCCTCCTTTACATCTTCCCCCACTATTTCAACCTTCCAACACGGGTTCTCTTGCGGTCATTGTGCTGATTCCAATTGCGGTAGTTCCGTAGCCCAAAATGTGTACCGTCTCAAAAGCCTGCGGATAGCCTACGCTGCTCAGTCTTCTTCTGATTGTCCCTTCGGCCTAGACAAGGCTAAAAACGCTTTGTTTCATGTGGTGGTTCTCTGATCAACTAATTTCAAATTTTGTCCCATAATCATCTGTATTTCAGAACACTTCGTGCTAGCCGCTTTGTACGGGCGAAACCTGATGTGCCCCCCGGACTGCTTGCACACAGCCCAAACCTTTCTTTTGAGTCTCTGCGCTCTTCTACCCCACTATTTTACCGCAGTGACATCCCCTTACACCAGTTACGTCCTAGTGGTGCATGCGTGTCAGCTGGCTGCATAAGAGTATCGTTACTCATGGAACGAAGTTTTTAGCATTGTCGGTACCATGACGATCTACCCCACCCCGCGGTTTCGCATCCGACCTTAGTTGATGGATATTTAAGCCCCTGAAGGATCCATGGCATTGGATTAAGGTTTACCCGTGAACACAATCAATTCGTAGACGTATGACACCACGACAACTCTTGCCCAAGTGTGTTCTGATCTTCCAGTCTAAGATGTCCTTAAGGTTTCTGGCTATAACGAGGTCCAAAACTTAAACAGGCTGACCATCCCTCCATCCAGTGACCCAAGTAACTTGCAGATGTAGTAGCTTCTCGCCTGAGAGTTCTAAAATCCCTCACCAAGCGTACCATTGACAGCACGAACCAACATTCAATCCACCTCAGCAGCCCTGAAATCTCCTACTATAAGGAGTTGTAACGTGCTTGTTTGCCTCCTAATAACGCTGAGGAGTTGCCCATTCTCCTGTCGAGTAAGAGGGAGGCCTCTGTAGACGCACAGGGGCGACAACCTTGTTTTGTTGCCTGTTATGGAACAGCTTGACGGGATGCGTGCGAACTCCCTGGAAGTTATTACTATTTCACGTTAAGCCCTATCTTTCGTTTACAGCAAATTTGGCCTCCTCGAATTTATTCAAATGCCATTTGATCCGAGCAACGCAGTTGTAAGTTTGCGACATTTCGTTCACTAACTGACACAATCTTTGACTATGTTTGCTTTTACCTGGACAGCATTTTGGTAGTTCTGCACAAGTTGAACATCTAGCGAGCTCTCGCGCTTTACTGGGGGGTTGGACCCAACATAGCGCCACAGTCTACCCTGTCAAATGCGAACTGGGTAAGATCACAGTAGGGTGTCTGGGTCCAAAGGTCTCCGATAGCGGAATCACCGCATTGACGGATGAAGCCAAAGCCATCCGTGGATGACCCGAAGTGAGTTTCTTTACGCAAATTTGTTATTTCAGTGGTCCAATCAACTATCACAGCCGTTTCATGCTCTGCTGCGCTCATACAATGCAACCGGTTGGTTACCTCGTCCATGGTGAATGCAAATTCCATCTTACAGAAGCTGTAGGCACTGCGTTCATTGAGCTCAATAAGGCGGTCGCTGACCAAACTCCCCTGGCTCATTCTGACCCGAACGCACCACTGCCAGTTGTAATCGTTGCCTCCGACACAGCTGTCGGTGCCGTGTTACAGCAGTTTATTCGTAGGTAGTGGAAGCCGTGAGCTTTTTCTCCGAGCAACTAGCACTCAAAGAATTCGGCTACAACACGTTTGGTAAAAACTTACTTGCTATCTATTTACGAATCCGCCACTTGTCATTCGGTGGAAGGCGGGACCTCCATGATCCACATTTATCTCAAACCGTTATTCTACTCTTCAATCCCGACAGGCATTTCTCGAGGGAAGTTAGGCACACGGACTATATCTCTCAGTTTACGACTGATATACGACATGTCTCAGGTACCGAAAACACTGTCGCGGACGTTATGCCATGTGCTCAGAATGTCAGCGAACATGCTGATAATCGCGCCGACTTGGCAGCCATGGCTGCCGCGCAAGCCAGGGATCAGGAAACCGAGCACCTTCACTGTAAGAACTCTCGCAATCTTGTATGTACTTCTGAGATCTTCAGAGGGAGCAGTCCTCTGCGACACCTCCCGGGGTTAACCGTACGCCTTAATGAGTGCAGCTTTTCTCCGCACAGTGTTCGCGACACTCCACAATTTGTCCCACCCGGACATGCTTTCCACCGTTGAGCTTGTCACCTGGCGTTTCACATGGCCCAAATAAAGGCATTGTTAGGGTCGGGGTAAACCTGACCCGAAGAACACGATTCTGTTGTCAGAAATCCAGATATCGCAAGCCGTTACTGAGATATGCATCGGCGTGGGATTCAAATATTTCTTCGCGCGCTCACGCCGCCACAAGGTCAAGGATTTTCTATAAATACAGACCAGTTTCTCATGTAAATTCGCAAAGCGTCTGGTGGCTAAATACATTGCTTATCCGGAGTCTGCTTTGTCCGTGTTCTCATTGGTTCTTGTCGTTCACAGTGTTGGGGCCAATCGGAAGGGGTTTCTAATCGCGTTATTCGTTCATCGTTGTTCGTGTCAGTTATTCGCGTTCGTGTTCAAGTAGGATTCAGTTATAACAGACAGTATTTCCTGAATTACTGTCGCTGTTTTCTCCATTGTCAATAGTTGAAGGCCTATTATCCTATGAAGAGTTCCTTTGGCACACTGTTTGCCAGATGTGCATTTCCACCGCGTGCATGCCGATTTGGTTGGTAACTGACAGGGCTCGAGTGGCTAAATCTACCGGTTGACTTCTGTTGATCGCCCTGCACGATGGTCTATGGCCGTACTGCTACTCACCTGCTCTCTAAAGACGGTAAACAGCGCTCTCCTGGAAGGCTGGATAGCGCAGTTTGGTTGTCCAGCAGATCGCGGATCAAATTCTGGCAGAGCTTGCGCACCTCCTAGCATTTTAGAGTGGAGGCACGTTCGTACTTTGACTTACTATCTGGCAGCAAACAGGATGGCTGAATGTTTCTGTCGTCAAATGAAAGCCACTGCTGGTGCGCATATTAATCTCACATGGAAAGCGATACTTCCACTAATTACGTTAGGCAAGGGAGGTTTCGAAGTTCACTGTAACCAAACAATAAGCTTACCAGGTGAGCTCGCCTAATTCGCACATTGAATTCTGTACCACCAGGGTAACTATGCACACAGTTTGGCGCAATATATCCAAAAATTTCGCCGTGTGCAACCTGGAGAGCGAACAACCACAGTGCGGGCGCGGACTAATCTGTTCTGTTGTACTCAAGTTTTGTACTTATGGATGACCGACATCGATCACTACAACACAATGCATCGGCTTCTACCGTGTTGTCGTAACCGGCACCAAAAGCTTCATCGGTAGCCGCGACGGCCAGCGCGAGTTAACTTCTGTCAACTGACCGGAACTAACGTTTGTGGAAGAATCGACATCCGCACGCCGTCTGTCGACAAATGGCGTTCCTATTCGAGAACTCCTGGTGGCAAAAAAATGCGTTCCACCCTCGGAAACCGATGCGGTTTCCGACCTTCTGGCGCCCTCAAACGCTGTTGTCTCTATTTCCGGGCATAATCGACTAGGTGGGGAGCGTCGCAACATCGTGAGTTTCACAGAATGTGCTAACATTTCTTATTTTTTGAAATGACATTTTTCAGTATGACGTACACATATTAGTACTCGGATTTTTGTTCGTCAACTAACTCGTGATTTTCGGAGTTACTCTGTGTAGGGACCTAGCGATTTCCAACGCATAGTTATTGTTATATATCCACCTCCTCGTTTGTCTCTGAGCTAATAGGTACTCTGACATGGGAAACAAAAAAACGTTTCCAGTTCAACCTACAACCTTCACAGTTGGTTGACGTTCCACCATCTCCGTAACCAAAAAGGTGTCAATAAGGGTAAGGTTTATTCGCGCGGTAACTCTCTGCTTTCTTGGATCTATCACATCTAGACAGGATCACAGAGAGATCAATGCAAAAGGAAGGACGCAGAACGTCTGCCGTGCTCGAGTAAAGTAATGCTGTCAAATTATTATCCATCAAATGGATGTATTCACAAGCGCATTTGTTCTCTTTCCGCCTGTCGTTCGGTCATTTCAAAGTAAAAACTCACATTCTCAGACTATCCGAACGCAATGGTAGTGTATATTTCTCAACGAATTTGTGAAAAACAGGCTCGGGTTAGGGCAAACAATGCGGATAACTACAGACAATACAAATAAATAACTGTACAATATGACAGGTGTGAAAGTCCGTCAGCAAAAGTGGCGTAATCATAGAGAAAAGCATCGGGGTTTACAAAACCATGACATACATCAGGAAGGAAATTAGTTCACGTATTTCACAGGGTTTCATCCACAAGTAGTGAAGTTGCATCAGTTTAACCTTTATAAGGTTGTGCGAGTCTTGCGCTCCGTCCGAATTTCTGACGTGAAAATGAGGCATCCACTATTGGAACTGCTCGTTTGTCAGGGGTTTGGGTTTCTAACCCAGTCACTGATCAACGTATCCTGTTGCTGTTACCGTTCAAAATGCTTATGGATTGTTGAAAACGCTAGTCTTATGGAATGTAGGCCAAATGAGTGAGGACGGAGCTGTAATCGGAGCACGCGAGAAACTATAACTTAACAAAAGGAGTCATCAGAAGCTCTGTACGAGGATGTAATGTTAGAGTGAGCTACGCACAGGTTGATTAATTTCTAAATAAGTCACTAATTTTCGTCAGATCTTTTCTTCAGCTAGTACTAGAGGCAGCAGAACTTGATTGAAGTTTCTTGCATGGGTCCAGGAAAAGATATTCAGGTGGCCAGTCCGAAAATTAACGGTAGTAGCAATAAAAAGTGTCACTTTGACATAGGCGCTGGAGGTATTTAAGGTAACCAGCGTGCAAAGTGGTCTCACCGTCTATGTGGCAAGCTTTCAAGGTGGGCTTATGAGATTTGTGTTTCATAAGGAGTTACCATGGGCTTGTGTGTCAAGGTACACAAATTTCACGATTGTATTTCCGTTATGAGCATCGGAGTGAACCAGAAGATTGTCTCTAGGGGTAGAAGATCGCCAGATGTGCTAAACGAGGTTGAAGGCAACGTACGGAGAAGGAGGGACGATGAGCCGAATGACCTTGATACCAATGGGAAATTTTCAACAGGGTGAAAAGCTCAGATAGAGGTCAGGGTGAAGAAGGAAGGGGCGGCTACGGAGCACAAATACTTAACAGCTTTGGCCGTTGAGTTAAAAGATCGAACTGTCCTCAAGGTTCCATCTAAACTTGATGTACCCGCTACTATCAGGGCGAGTTGTAGAACGGTGACAGTCGTAAAAGGGGAAACGTAAAGAGCAGTGAGTAAACGGAATTCGGTTAAAAAGAATGTAGAAGGTGGAAGAAGAAAACTTGAGAAACTAGAAGGGTTAGTTGAGGATATTTGTTTGAGAATGGAAGTCCAAGAGCGAAGATTAACGGGGGTTGTTAACCAAAAGGAGTTTTTGACCGAGGCCGTTTCATGTCTTAGAACTGAGCTGGGCTTAGCCCTCTGCAGAACCAGGAACGTCCTTCCCAGAGACATCCCCGAGCTCATCATGAAAGGGGGTACAGCTAGGAGAAGAGCGAAGAGGTTTCACCCGATGATCCTTCAGGGACAAATAATTATTCCGGACCAAGCGTCTATTAAACGAGTGATGAGGTGGGACTAGTGGCGGGCGAATACATACAGCCCTGGGCCCATGTCGACCAAGTTTGACTACCCGAGGCACCGAGACGTGTTTCCAGCAGCGGCAGGACAGATACGCCGAGCTATTCACTATCGAGTTACGATTATATCGGAAGACTCGACAGGATGGAGGAATACTATCCGTCTCGATAGGTACTGGATTATAGACCGGGGTGCAACAGTGCACTAATGAGTTGGGACAACGGGTACGGCTAACACGCCTGCCCATGAAAGAGAGAACGTAGAGACAGACGAATGATTTACTCCCATTGTAAAAGCTTTCCGACGTAAGGAGTGGAGGATCCCCTGCGAATACGGAAAGAGAGCGCTCAGGTATATTTACTGAGTCGTGGGGGCCCCAGTCGATCAAGTAAGTTTGAAACAAGTGCAGGTTTTGAATAGTCCCCGAATGTCTTGCACACTAATGCAAGTAGCTTGGGTTAATGAATGGAGTGGGATCTCAGGTGAGCTGGTTGGGAAAGATATGGTTGTGGATGCTAGAACCTCGTTACGAGGAGACATGTACGTGGAGTAAATTTGCCTTCCTGAATATTTTCATATGCGGGGCTGATGAACAAAATGGTGGAATGGATAGGATATTTGATTGTTAATGGCGCAGCACTGTGACCGGTGCTAACAAGCGCAGTTAAATGTGGAAAACATGCAACTGTCGAGCTGTTCCATAACAGGCAACAAAACAAGGTTGTCGCCCCTGTGCGTCTACAGAGGCCTCCCTCTTACTCGACAGGAGAATGGGCAACTCCTCAGCGTTATTAGGAGGCAAACAAGCACGTTACAACTCCTTATAGTAGGAGATTTCAGGGCTGCTGAGGTGGATTGAATGTTGGTTCGTGCTGTCAATGGTACGCTTGGTGAGGGATTTTAGAACTCTCAGGCGAGAAGCTACTACGTCTGCAAGTTACTTGGGTCACTGGATGGAGGGATGGTCAGCCTGTTTCAGTTTTGGACCTCGTTATAGCCAGAAACCTTAATGACATCTTAGACTGGAAGATCAGAACACACTTGGGCGAGGGTTCCCACGTTTGTTCATTGAAAATAAGTAAACAAGCACATCGAGCTTGAAAAATCTAGAACCAATGCGAACCAATGAGTCCAAGATATGTAGTCGCCATCAAATCCAAATGGCAGTAAACCCAAATAAAGGGACTTGAACAGACGAGAGCCGTACAACGAATAACCATTCGGATGAAAACTGTGACATGAAGGAATAACTCGCGCAATCAATTAACAAGGACCGACCAATCAGACTAGAGGTCAAAGTTCGACAACAGGGAACAGCCAATCAGACTCCACAACAAACACTCAAAAGCTGCAGGGAATAGCCACTCGGACATCGAGTCAGTGTTCAAATGCAAGAAGGATCAACCAACGGTAGATCAGGTGAAAGGACAACACCAACAGGTTAATTCACGCTATCGTATAAGAGCAGGCATCCATCGATCTTCACCAGTCTCCGCGCTCAAAAACTGTGCGCAGAAACCCTAACGCACTGATAATATCATCCTACTTGATGATGAAACGTTTGTGGCCTAACTGCCAAGTTCGGCGAAACGTATTCTAGTGCCCCAAACGTTAGTCAATGTTTTACTGCCCGTAAGAGAATGATCGTCTGTTATTCGTCGTATAAAAACCGTGTATAACTTTGGTTCCAGAAAAAGGCCTGCACGATTTTCCGATAGCATTTTATTTGCTAGTCTGACTGTTCAGCATTATCTGTGATTTATCCGTCCCAAATGTTCGACACCAGCTAGTTGCGGAATCCCAATGACAATAGATTTCCTAGTCGATGTGCTCTTTAATCGTTTCTCATCTAGGCTGTATGTTTCTGTTCTCTCAGATTGATTGTTATCGTCGTTGGTTAGGTAAGGTCTAGAATCATCAGACCATACTTATCGAACCATTTTTAGTGGTCACGAGTTTCGTCTACCATAAGAACCCTTGATTTTCAATTCGTTGATATTGAGAACGTGTGCAAGGTAGAAAGAAGTGCATTCAAAGATAGATGGTGTATTTGTTTTTCAGGCGGTAAATTTGTTGCCAGCCCGTTTAAAAGTAGGAATTTGACTGAATAACTAGGTGCAGTAATTCGGACTTCAGTGGCGTCCTTTCGCAGACCACAACACACCACAGTTTGTGGTCCGTCACGTGGAACGGCTTGACCGCGAACACTCACAGGTGTTCTGGTAGCCTTTAGGCTATTCGCCGCACACCTATGAATCAGGAAAGCCACTTGCGACTGGAACAACTAAAAAGTATGGTGCAGCTGGCGGTTGGTCTGACCAATTGTTTAACGTGTTAACAGCTACAAAAGTACTTGTGCAAGGAAGGGGGTTCCCTGCATTTACAGCTACCGGCCCTTTGTTTTTACTTCGTCTAAGTTGGAAGTTGACCCGGAACGGTTCACTGCTTGTTGTCAGTTCGGGCGTCTTGTGTGCATCACAGAGGATATTAGTTAGAAGCTTCTACGAGCAAGCAGAAGGTGTTGCATCCAACCTGGATAATACTAACCGCGTAGTCTCCCAAAGCTGAGTCTCGGGCTTCCTACTTCTTGTTGATCCCCATCAACGGTACAGCTGGAAGATGACGTTTCCCTACCACACTTGGCGGACGATACAGGGGTAACTGGCTGTCCAGCTGACAGATCCCACCAACGGAAACTTAGTGAGTGGTGACGATTAACTGTGCAGCGAGAGTTGTCACAGTCTCGCACAGTTACAATGATAGTAGTGATACTAATGGTGGTATAATCCCCAAGGATCCTGCAAGCGTGGTGCGATGGTATATTTTGGGCGTATAACGAAATTCGGGACAGTCATCGACTTTGATCTGGTCAAGATGTGAGACCTTAGGACCAAGAAAAGCAGGCCTCACAGCCTCAACCCACTGCATTGCAGTAACCCCAAGTTCCAAACAAGCACCTAATTGACTCGAACATCATCAAGACAACTGGATATTTCTTCGTTTTTATGTAATACGTGCGTACGATCTCACTTGAAGTACCGCACCCTGATATGGTCTGCCTAACCACTGGACTGCCAAGCTGACACTAACGGGAGGCTAGTGAAGTTCACTTGGTTAACCGTCATTAGTGGATTACCCATTGAACCTCGAGAGTTTCAACCTTCCCTCGCTCGACAAACGGCTCAAATTGCTTATCGTATTGTGACGTTCAAGCTCTGCACCAGATTGTGGAACACAACAGGCCATTTGTTCTCTTGTAATGATATCAAAAAGGTCAGGTGGCGTTGGGTAAAGCCAACTAAATATCTGTGTGGGACGAATGCTAGAGTTTGTTGTTATTAAAATGGCGAGTGGAACAAGCTAACCATATGATGTGCAACCAACCATTACTTTCACTGACCACACGTACGGACCTAAGGAGTGCTTCACGACCATGTTTTCAGAGATCATGCGCGTGGCGCACTCAAGCTAACGGTACGATGAATCTATACAGTCTTCACTGTCACCTGAACATTTAGGCGTCTTTCTCCACCATCATTCCTGCTGTGTTGCATTCTGGTTTTGTCAGCTTTCTTTTTGACAGGATTCCTACACTTTCGTAGGTTTCAGCCAGTTGAATCTGCAGCTGAGCCCAAATGAAAATTGATACGGACCGTTTTTGCCAGTCGGCGAAGTTTTCGCATTTGTCAGCGGCTTTTCCAATTACTTGTCATTCCGTATCAATTCTTCGTGACTAGCCTGAAGTGGAGCATTGTCTTTTACTGCCTTCGCAGAACAACGTGACCAATGTAGTTCACAGACAAAGAAAACTAGACATCGGTGGGGCACATCGCGTGTCCCGTGAACGGGACTGTTGTGCGCAGAACATAACAACGACTAGGATTGCTTGCTTGAAGAAAGATCACTTTTCTGTCAAACTCATTCAAAAACACATTCCGTTTTTATTACCATCTTGGGTAGTCGTGGAAGTTCTAAACGTCCAACTTTTCAGAGTAGCGAACAACGTAGCAAAGACGGAGAGGAAATTGGGGCACCTAAAGAAATGCCTCAGGTTGCTAGAAACGTTAGTGAACGAGGGAAGAGTTAGCACAAGTGATATTTGACGATGTTCTACCCAAACGGGTTACGTAGAAAAATCCTCACGTGGCCAGACGACTTTCCGCTTGACGCTGCAGCCTTCAGCCTGCGTCAGATGCAATAAATTTGCCATAAACATTTGTTACGTAATGTTTGATACCAGCAGTTGGTGTATTATACTTGAACAGGCTCCTAGAGTCGTTCGTACCACTGACGTTAGCCTTTCAGTTATAGGATGCGACTCACACACCAGACGACTAAGGGGGTTGTTTTGCTAAGTAGAAAAAGTTAACAGCCAGACAGATATGTTTTATGGGCACATGTAATCGTGACTTGCAACGCGTCGCGCAACCAAATTATAAAAACAGAAAATAGTTGGCCCACTGGATACGTCACCCGCCTCTGCACACGGTCCCATGCCTCTTACATTTCGTTCATCCGCAACAAATCTAGACGGTTCGCGTGGAACCACTCCAACCCCTCCCACCTTATCGTATTTTAGAACTGGTCTTGGCTTCCGGCTGGTTCCAGGAACGTAATTA
>LOND01000690.1:94788-118653 GCA_014220965.1 Paragonimus kellicotti | reverse complement strand
TCAAAGTTCCAGGTGTGTTTGCCAAGGTAATGTTTGATACCAGCAGTTGGTGTATTATACTTGAACAGGCTCCTAGAGTCGTTCGTACCACTGACGTTAGCCTTTCAGTTATAGGATGCGACTCACACACCAGACGACTAAGGGGGTTGTTTTGCTAAGTAGAAAAAGTTAACAGCCAGACAGATATGTTTTATGGGCACATGTAATCGTGACTTGCAACGCGTCGCGCAACCAAATTATAAAAACAGAAAATAGTTGGCCCACTGGATACGTCACCCGCCTCTGCACACGGTCCCATGCCTCTTACATTTCGTTCATCCGCAACAAATCTAGACGGTTCGCGTGGAACCACTCCAACCCCTCCCACCTTATCGTATTTTAGAACTGGTCTTGGCTTCCGGCTGGTTCCAGGAACGTAATTAATACCGGTATCCCTCATGTACCTTGGCAAGCACACCTGGAACTTTGATAAGGAGTAGAATTCATGATTGTCAGAAATCTTCCCGAAGACTGCAATATAACAATGAAAATGATGTATATTATTCAACACATTCGTGAGAGACACGCTCGGATGTGCGCGATCATGACAGATAATTACAGGCGGTACAAAGCAACAAATGGTTACATTATAAGACAAACATGAAGTCTGCTGACAAAAGAAAGCATAATCAGAGAGAAATGGGTTGCGGTTTACAAAAGTTTGATGCACACACCAGGGAAAATAGTTCGCTTGTTCCACAGATTCAGTTCAAAAGATGAGATGTTACACTAACTTTTCTTATACAAGGTAATATAAAGGACGATGTTTCAAATAGTTCAAGGTCACGTCGGAAAATAGGTGCAAATGCATCTTCTTAGATTCCGCCTTATTAACGTACTTAGCTTTGAGAAATGTTGAAATAATCCGCGCAAGGAAGGCCGGTAATAATTTTAAAATCCGGCAAATAATTGAACATTCTCCAGCGCAGGATTTCGGCGATTGTTCGGAAACGACAAAAAGTTGAACATCTCACGAACTGCTCGGTAAGTACGAGGTTTCTAACGTCTGTTCATCACAAAACGTTTCTTCGCATAACGGTTTCCAAGAGTGAGGAAAAACACAATCGCGCAGAGGAGTGTTCTGCGGAAAATGACGTTCGGGGGAAAGGTGATCACATGTAGTATGACGAATAATGTATATGTAATATTTTCTTGGCACAAACTTCAAGCGATATTATTTTTTTCAACGAATATAATGTTGGCGGGCGGTTGTTATGGTATTCCACAATGATTTGGTAACCAGCAGATATTTCTAGAATGATAATCACTTGATAGTCAAAATTCCTTACAAAATTGTGACATCAGTTTGCTTTATAAAGTCAACGTTTAAGCCAGAATATATGTCTTTTTTGCTCAAAACAGTAATAGTGATTAACGAATAGGGTTTGGGGCAAGGGAGACAGCACGAGTTGTAAACTGAAGTTTCAATGTACTCAGGTAAGGTAAACGTGTGCAGTATTTTTTCAGCTTTCTGTGGTGAGTCTCTGTATGTTAGCACACTAAACTGTCACTATCGCCAATATCGTCGATATCCGTGTCTAAAAAACAATAAGGCATCACCACTCACTAATACGATAAATAAGCGTATCTTATGACGGATTATTATTTTGCATTATTTTGTATAAATATATACATTATTTCTTCATAAACATGTTAACACTTAGTGACTGTGTCATACGAAAACGATCGGAACAGAAGCCATACTATAAACGCGCCATGGATTTAAAACACTGAGAGACAGCGATCTTTTGAAGGGATGGGCCGAACGACCAATCTGAAACAGAAGAAAATCCGGAAAATTGTGAGCCCGAAGTCCAGCATGTTATGAGCACGACTTACACAACCGTGTGCAAAGATGACTTCGGCACTATTCGTTAGAAATCTGAATATTGAAAATAACGCCGGTTAAGATGGTTTTCAACTGTCGGTCAGTTAATGTAGGCAGATTTAAGCCAATAACATGGATTTTCTTAAATTTATGTTCCTGCGCCGGCTATCAAGGTGAGAAAACGGAATATGTGGCGAAATATTTTCACTCAAGGCAACTTCAGAAATCCCGGCTTACGACTAGGATTCATGGTATGATCGTGTAGTGTAATAGCCGCTGATACTGATTGTTGGCTGGAAAAGACCCAAATTCAGGCTGGTCAACAAGGCTCAATATTTCCGCCGGTGTACAACTGACGCTGTGTACTGGTTAGCCCAACCAAATACACCGACCAACACCACGCAATCAACTTGCAAGCAGTAAACGATCACTGAATCGGAAATAAATACAAGGAGCCGATGTAGAAAAGCAAAGGGGTAGAGTGACCGGGGAACACATTCGAAACAGAGAGAGATCAAGAGAGCTGTGAACGGTCGGCACACAGATATGAAGAGCTCAGGGTCAGCATAACATAAGCCGATCCGACAGACGTTTTGAGTTTGTCAAGTCAATAATAAACATACAGGCTCCCCAATCTGGAAATGGGGCCTGACAGAGTATGTTTAGGATCTCGCAGATAGCACACCTGTTTGTGTACATCACAGCTGGATGGACGGCTTCGAACAAGTCATAGCGGAGTTTCTTTATACACTACCCCCGAACTCATGGTAACTCCTCGTGAATTGCGTAAAACCTAACCGTTTACATCAAGACCGTGGTATCACTGTGCACACGCATCAAAATGTATGGCCTCAGCACTTTCCACCAATCAGCAGCAATCACTGTCTTGCGGGAACAATATGAGGACACCTTCCCAGAGACCCGTGTGAAGAATTTTCATTAATTTCCGTTACCTGCAGCGTTAGGCGTAGCTAAGCAGGATTATCTGTTCAAAAATTGTTAGCTGATCGCGAGGCAAAAAGCAAGCTGCCATTCAGAAAAATATTAATCGATTGCCATTTGCCAATGAGAAGATCCCAGGTGCGTTTACATTTTGGATTTTCGGATGAGATCCTTGTGAAACTGTGGATCTTAACCTTCTTTGCCGCATGACCACGTGGGCCAATCATGTAGTCCAAGGCTATTGAACGGACGAACGGAGATGAGTGAAGAAGCCTCACGCAAGATTACGCCGGGGATACCTTCGAATGAGCTGCTCGTGTTGAGCGTTTAACTAGTCATTTGCTTTACAGAAGTCTGTGACCTCACTGCCCGTCTCCATTTACTCCCCTCCTTTTGGTCCCTTTTCTTTTCACGTTAAAAGTCGTCTTGGTCATGATTGCGAGCCCTCCGTGCAGAGACTAACACGACAACTCGAATTACGCCTGCGATAAATCATTCCTGCTACGAACGGCAATCTCGACGTTCCAATGAAATTTGATATCGCTTACTTTTCGAAGCCTGTTTCTTGCTGTTCGCTCATCCATATTCAGCGCTGCTGGACCATTGTTTATGTATACCTCCGTTTCATTTGTGTTTTATCACCCTGCCATTACGTGACTGTTGTGTTTGGTGGTGTTCACGTGAATCGCTGGTCTCGGAACTTGCAACCGTCGTCGACTAAATATTGAGGTTCGTCACTACTTTCTTTTATTTAGTCTTCCCATATTTTTCTTGTATCTCAGCACCTCATTAATATGAAGTTCGCTATCAGGACAGTCTTGATTTTTGGATCAGAATCGGTTGTTTATGGAGCTCAGAATTTATAGACGCTCACTGCATTTTAGACGCTACTATTACAGATCCAGCCTATCGGCAGACGCCGCGGGGACACTCGACGTAGCCCGAAAAACCACTATACATCAGAGACCAACAGATATTATGGTGGACCTGTACAGACGAACGACTACCTTTGTGATACCGATAAATTAATATTTCATTCTAACTGCATTCAAACGGCCGACATAATCTGAGTGTCCATTCTGTAGCAAGCAGCTTCAACCTCAGTCACCTGGTAGGTAAACGTTTTCAATTTGTTTTTGAATTTCGTCCTAATTTAGCTGCTGTTTTGAGTCTTCAAGTGAACAGGAAAAAGAGATATCGTCCAGTCCCCATCAGAGATGACGGCTTAGGCCATTCCGAGAACAGTGTGCCCCCGCATGCGAGCCCAAGAAAACATTAATCAGAATGTCCGAAACAAGTCAGCACTTGGTATCATTCAATAAAGTGGGTTCTTTCACAGCTGTATATAACTGTCTTGTAGATAACGGATTTGCTGAACGGGTTGATGAAGACTTCATCCGATAAATGGCTTCAGTAATCCGAAAGGACACCATGAACTGATCTGGACCAACGATTATACTTCACGCTAAAGAAAACCGGTAGCAGCGTGTACCCTTTTTCACAGGCTTCAAATAAACATTTCGCATCACATTTTATATTTGTCTGTCCACAGTGAATTCGTCGGTGAAGTTGAAATTGTCCAAGCACATAGTAATGCTTGACTTCGTGAGTAAAGCACCGTTAGAGAACCGCTTAAGCATGGGCAAGGAACTCATAACAGACGCTTCCCTCCATAATGAACACAGATTCCTGGGTCATCCTCATGATTCCTAGGCAGCAATCGGGGTGACTTCACTCTGAATTTTGACAGCCCGGGCGGGCCGTCAATAGCTGGAATGCGCTACCAGCGCAGGTGGTGCTAGCACCCAATGATGTGGTTTTCAAGCGGCCCCTAGATGTGCATATGGTGGTAAGCTGGAAGAAGGAGGATAGTTAACGCCCTGCTTATTCCGGTGCCGAGACGCTCAGTGAAGAGGTTCACACAGTCGGCAACTCCTGCCTTCTATCAATGAACAATGAAGAAAAACGACCAAGTGATGGCGTCACGTGGGGTCGCTTTCCAGGAATGACATTTCGTCGACCGCTTTCTACCTGAATCTACTGACAGGGAGACAGGCTGAACGTATAATTCAGATATATAACCAGCCCGCAAACGTGAGAGTAAAGCTTTCATTGGAATTCACTTCAACATTCGGTATAAAATTCAATGTAAACGCAATGTGATAGGAAATTACAAGCGTACTTGCATCTCACAAACCACGCAAAGTTGAGCGGTTACGCAGGCAGAAGTATGTATTCCGCTATGGAAATTTCGGTGAAAGCATCTTCAAAACACGAAATCAACTGCAACGGCCAACATGATGACTTTATCGAAAGAAAAGGCAGAATAGTTTTCCCGACGAAAGTGTACATATGAGCAATTTTTAGGTATAGCCGATTTTTCATTACAACACAACTATTATACTCGAAAAAGTCCATCTATTTGTCCTGAAAAATATATTTATAATATTTCACGAAAATTTGAAAAATCTTTTCGCGCCCAAATGGCCGTTTCCAACTCGTTTCGGCCTTGAAACACCATACCGGCGAACTACACAATTGCCGAGATTTGAATGGTCTCGGCTGGACTTACTCAACCGGGCACATCTGAGACCCATGTGGTGCATTCCACCAAAGTGTAGTACTCATAGGCGGTATTATTCGAGATGGAAGAGAAGTTTATTCACCCGCCTATATGGGCCACTGGGATTACGGCCATAGACTGCTACCTTGGTCCATTGTGAACCAGGTACCTACACTGCCAGCACAAGGCGTTGTAAAACTAGCAGTCGCAAGCAAGCCAAATGCGGGTAAACGAGTGAAAAGTGGAGAAAAACAGGCAGAGTACTTGAATACTGCCTGAGGAGACTGTGAAACGTGGAAGAGAAGAGCGTAGAAACCCGAGTGAACTAACTAAGGATATTTGTGTGAAATTTCGAAGGAAAAGATTCATTACGATTCATAAATAAGGGAGGCTTTTGAGGAAGGTCTCTTCGGGCTTCTGATCCTGAAGGAACGCAACATTTGATAGAAATGGAAAGATCATCCAGGGCATTCCCGAGTAATCGAAAAAAATGCAAAATTAAAAAAGAGTGATGAGACTTCACCAGGTGAACCACTTAAAACAAATAAGCAATCCAGAGCATGTTGTGATGAACTGATTAGCGAAGTTGTTCGAACGGCAGGTAAACACATGCAGACTTGTTGCTGCCATTTGAGTCCGGTTATCCCAAGCATCAGAATACGTTGTTAGCAAAAGCAAAACAGATACACAGCTACTCCAGGTGGGGCTACAGTGACACCAAACTACTCGGCAGAGTAGAGGAATACATACCGTTTTATTGATGTCATTTACACTGCAGGGGCGTAGCAGCGTGGTAGTTGGTCGGAACCACGGGTACAGCTAGCGCGGCTACTGGTGAAGCTAGCAAACGGTGATGAAAGAGAATGGTCTACTCCAGTTGCAAACGCTTCCCGAAATAGGCAATATGTACTGTTCAGTCTGGAACTGGGATTGTTGGGGTCTCCTACGAAAACGAGGGCAGTGTGCAGGTCAAAAGCCTTATCCGAGGGCTGTCCATCGATGCAGTAAACTTGAAACAATGAGTGGTCATGAAAAGGCACGGGGTGTCCGGTATGTCGGTGCTGGTATGTTGTGGAATGAGATGATGCAACTAAAAGAGAAAGTGTCACATGACAACGTTGCTGCCTTCACTGAGACCTGGTTACGAAGGGACTTCAGTGGAGGGCATCAACCATCCCGGTTATCTGAACACCGAGATTGCTGAGCAGTATAGGGAAGCGGTTGAAGGTATTCGATTATTACGAGTGCAGCATTATTGAGGACACATAGCAGCGGAACTGAGTGTATGAAATATGCAATTGTTGGGTTGTGCCGCAATAGATGGCAAAGACTGGCTGCTGCTCCTGTACATCTGTGGAAGTTCTCAGTGTCAGTCGAAGGTGAGGAGACGTCACAGGGACTCTGCATAATCTTTAAAGATTTCTGTTTCCGACGTGGACTAGGAAGTGCAGCACACTGCCAATGGTTCAGTTAATAAGGTACTGCCAGAGCTCCTAAATGGGACAGCGTCGATTGAGCGTGCTGATGTGGTATCCAAGTGGAATGAAGAACACACAGCTGCAGTTTCAGACCTAATTACAACAACAAAAATCCAACAACTTTCTGATTCAGCGGTTGGAACGCTCTTGAGCAAAAGTAAACATGAGGCGGTATGCTTACGATCAGACTTTGCCTAGGAAGAAATCCCTTGTCAAAAGTCGCAGACTTTCAGGGTCACAGATATCCAACAACTAAGAATGGACGTCAAACAGTTCAGTTGGCTAGATAGTCGTGGTACTAACAATGTCGGCAAAATCTGAGCAATAATTAAGCATAGTAGTGTGCAAAAAGTGTCGTGTAAGCCCCATTTAGACGAGGTTCGTATAAAGAGGGGTCTTCGTAGCGCAGGAATACGGGTATTTTTTGTAATGTGCAAGTAAAAGTGTCCACCAGGCGTGAGGCGAACAGCACTGCTAATTGCGTAGGCGATGTTGTGGGCTAATTACTTTAAAATCAAAGGTCTTACACAGGTTTTTCAAGGTGCATATATGTCGGCCTCTGGGACTACCGCAGTTCATATCAGAACTGTGATTGC
Source organism: Paragonimus kellicotti (assembly GCA_014220965.1). NCBI lineage: Eukaryota > Metazoa > Platyhelminthes > Trematoda > Plagiorchiida > Troglotrematidae > Paragonimus > Paragonimus kellicotti. Next base: position 111,207 of record LOND01000690.1, on the reverse strand, counting down.
AAGTAGACATAAGTAGGAAGCCGAAAGAGAAGAGGATGACTCTAGGGACAAGCTGAATGAATAAACTGTTAATAAGGCGTTGGGGCTAGAAGATATCCATACGGGGCTACTCATATTTTTCGTCTACGTCTAGATTGAACCTCCTATCCAACTGTTTCAACTCACTCTTCGGGAGGCCACCAGCCCTGACGGCTGACGGTAAGCTAGCGCTCATCTAAAAGCTGCGGAGCAGTTGAACAGAGAGTTGAAAACAAGCGACCAGCAGGCTCGACCTCTATTATTCTCAAGCTATCGGAGATGCTTATTAAGCATGATGCTGTGATAAATAGAGGTAAGAATGGCCTTCTCTTCACAGACAGAGTATGGATTCTGGTGACAAAATTTTCATCCTCCTAGTTGGGTTCCCCCGTGGGTTCACGAGAAGCTTGGATGCCAGTAAGAAGTTCGAGGCTTGCCACTTGGATTTCGGTAGAGAATCTGGCCGAGTGAACCACTGAGTGTCGATTCTAAAGCTTGAGACGTTTATTCTTCTCACAAAACTACTGGAATGTTTACGTAAGTTAATAAGAAACTGGGATTTTCAGGTGCAATCAGCAGTAAAAGGTCCACTAAAATTGCGATAGCTAGCGGGGTCCCACGAGGACCACTGCTGGAACTGCTACGGTTATTTAATGATCATCTGTGATTTCATGGTTGAGCTGAAGTGTGCGCGCTACATTTCTGTTGCTGTTGTGGAAGCTACTTAATGTTCTGACGGTACTCCCATACTGGTGGATGCCATTGACGAGTAGTCATGTCAGTGGCAGGCACCGCTTAATTTAGACAAATGAATTCAGATGAATGCAGGGAATCAACCAAAACCTTCCACATTGTTTAATAAGAGAATAGAGGAGGACTGAGAGAGAGAGTGGACTTTGTCAAACAAGAGGACTTCGTAGTCTGCCAGCCATGTCTGAAGGCAGTAGCTAAGAATAACTGGACCGTGAAACACGTTGTGGCAGACGCTTGCTTGTTGGAAAGCGAAGGCAATACTGACGCCTTACAAAGCGCCCGGGTGATCTGATCTGGAATATTACATACAGGTCCAAGGGTCGAATAGAGCAGGGGCAACCAAGGTACTCAAAGGCGGTTTGTGAGGCTGCTAGGGGGAATGTGTGGTAATTCGTACAAACGGGAATAAAGAAAGTTTGACCTATGTCCTCACGAGTGAAACAGAGTTAGAGAAGACATCAAATAAACCTAAACAATCACTGAAGGCTGTCCGAAGTTGAGACGGAACCTTCACCAAATCTTCACAAGAATTCCCGCCATCGAAGCCGCGAAAAAAGCTAGTTGTTACATCTCTTAGGGCAGGCTTTTTCGTGTTTCCAGAGTGTGATGTATTTCGAAAGCGTGATGGGATCCGAGAAAAATCTTGGGGAGCGCTGGTAATTTCATTCCACACACCGGCTGCGCACGATTCGTTTAAATTGGCTCTCTTGTGAATAATATCCTCCCCACAGATTTCGACCATAGTTTTCTGCTTATATTGTCTCTTTTTATCCTACGTGTTTTTTAATTCTCAGGTGCAGGCTTACTGTTTGAAGGACGTGGAGCCTGTTCGACAAACTCACATTGGACATTTACTCTGTTATCATACGAATGACTCTATAGATTAGGTAAATACAAGCGTGCGTCACTAATTTCGCGGTGACGATAAGACAAACAAGTGCAACCTGGAAGTTACGGAGTTCGGGCAGGTTACGGCAATTAAAGAAATGTACCCACAGCAGGTGTTCAGGAGTATTCGTATAGTAGGCAGCAAAGTTACACACTCGAACCTTGTTCATTGATAATTCAGAACGCCCGTTCTGAAGGGCAATCGAAACGTAGTCCCAACAGGCATCGAACTAGAAGAACGCAGTGGGGTTTAGAAACAAACCGTATATTTCCAGCAATGTTTGGAAATATGATAAGTAGTTAGCCTTAGCTTAATTTGGGACCGACTGCTGGAAGCAAGAGGACAAAGGAAAAGAACGCGAGGTTGGTGCCAACCCATCGGGCGGCACTCAAGAGCGCGTCAAACGAAGTATGCGTAGAACCTCCGAGTGAGTTAAGTAACACTCGGAGGGGGACAAGTAAAACGACTTTGACGAGTAGAGTGGTAGGTTGGTCGTTAGGATAAGGGCAAGCATTCGTTGTGTGCAATTGTTTGTACGACTGAAGAAAATTGGTAGCGGCTTTGTGTCAGGCCTTCAATAGCATGTCCATGTGGAGCGTGTGCACAGGAAGAACAAGCGAGAAAACAGGGTTGCAGCTTGGATTCTTAGATAACAAACACGATATGTGTTCACTACATTTTAGGTGAGCAAAACATCATTCCAAATGATCCAAAATGTAAGGTTGTTATTAAATTGCTTTCAACAGCTGAGGCGCGATTGAGGATGTGACGACGTTTTCGATACGGCGGAGCCAGAAAGTATGGCGAAAGATCCTCGTAAAATCGTCAGCCGAACGTGCAAACAACGGGAAAATGAGATCGATGCGCACAAAGTTCGCATTGTTTCAGAAAGTTATTCCACTCATTTAGAAAAGCATGCGGGGTGAGGTGTAGAAGTACTGCAGTACAAAAATGAAGTACCGTTGGTCGTTAAGATTTAGCAGCACTCCCCAAACTGAACCTGATTTGCAATTTACCTATGGTAAACAAACGAGCGTCGAACAACTTAATGCATAAAACCCCGTCGCTCGAAAACGAAAGTTTCAGGACTAACTAGCTTCCTTCGAGAAAGAAATCCGCCTTTTCCGACAGTATACGAAACATCAACAGTGTTTATGTACACTAAAAAGTGTTAGTTTTTTTCGCGTTGTTCGAACGCTTTTTACGTATTTCGGGATGGACCGTTTGTCCACGTTTACGGCGCCGTTGATTAAATTTTCTAAGGATTCTGTTCATTTTATTAATCGATGCACGAAACCGGATCGCAAAGGTTTGCTAGTTTTTCTGAGGGTTCCATTTTTTCAGAGTTTAAAAAGAATGCAATCGCAACGGCCATCGGATTCCTTGCTATGGGCGTCCTCGGATTCATAATCAAGCTTATTTTCGTTCCCATAAACAGTATTATCGTCGGCAATTGATTGATTGTGCCTGTACACTTATATGTGAAATACTGATTTTTCTTTCGTCTTCCTTATTGATCGTATTACACGAGCACTCGTCAACCTTTGGGCTATTCTTCTGTGCGTTCATAATGTTCTTTCTATTCCACAGCGCGTTTTTTCACGTTGTGTTGCATAATTGGCACACTGGAATGTTTTAATAGGCATTGAGATGTCCGCCAGTAGACAATACATGTCCTAAAGGTAGTCTGTCGTGTCCAAAGGAGTTGCTGCTGTAAATCTGTCTTTGACAGCGTTTTTGTATGCTCGTATGGAATTTCCCTGGAGATTTGTGAATGCTTCTGTCTTGTTAAACGGCACCTAGGGCGTTCTCATTGCCGTCATTTTTTACTGCAGGTGGTCTGCTCCAGATTGTGTATAGATTCACATGTGGAACTGTCCCGTTGGCCTACAGTGTCTTTGATGGAATATAATCGAAGATGATGCGATACACACTGTCTTTATTATCTGCGCCAACAGTGGAGTCATAAAGACGTTCGGTTATCGGCGAAAGGAGTATGTATCTTGTGTGCAATCTTGCTTTTTGATGTCCTGTACGTCATAAAGATAGAAACAGATTTGTTGCTTATGCCCATCGTGGTCTCTGTCAGTTTGCCCATGTGGAGTCCGTGGGTGGTATGGTGAACTCATCCGTCTGCTGGTGACTACACGAACAGTCGTTCAGACCACTGCGCGGTTTGCCATGATTAGGTGCTGCGATGGAATGTTTACTTCTTCAGGCAGTGTTCCTTGCTACTTCCAATAGTTGGACGAGACCATATCTTACGACAATCTGTATAGTTCTGTCGAGTGACCTGGCCGGATGGAATTCAACTCGCTGACTCGACACAGCTGCGAACTGGCTGTATCCTCAACGTTGTTTGTTATTTTTTCCTGTTCGGTTGTCTCGCTGTCTTCCGCTCCGGAACGTTCCCCATTATTTGCGAGGACAGGCCGCTAAACAACAATACCGTATGGTCAGGCTCATTGAAGTTGATCTGTAGAGTATCAGTCTCCAGTTCTTTCCTTCGTCGTTAAAATGAGGCTTGCTTTCGTTTATTTTCCGCACTAGCTGTTAATGTGCTGCTATGGTTGACGTTTATACTTCGAGAATGAGATGTAATGAAACGCTCGTTTATTATGTTGGGACTGTTTATTTTCCTTTCTCGGGACTGTCTTTAACGCAGTTTGATTTATTATCGTGTTAACCCGCAAATCCTCTTGAAAACTGTCAGATCAGTGTGATTTACAGTGTCTATATTTGTATACGTTAGGAGAAGCAACGGTTTATTGGGTTTAATGCCGTGAGCGTTGTCATTTGTCTGAGCTAAGTACAGAGCGAATACAGTCAGCGAATTGGGACATCTAAAAATCACTTCGTTGTAGATGCCTCACTCTCACCTTGGTTGTTTGCAAGGTGTAGGCATCTTGACCTACGTCGGGATTTTTACATAATGATTTCACGCATAAGCTGTGCTTGGTTTCACACAATGGCTGTACGTCAGTGTCAGTGGTTGACACTGACGTGCCTTCAGCGATGACCTGGTTTGCCTGTGGACAGAAATGATACGACTATATAACACTATTCAGATCTACTTATAGTTGTCCCGTCAAGTATGAAAATCGATTGTGCTCATTAGTCTTTTGATTTGGTGATGGGGTTCGTGGTATCACTAATGTCTTTTGTTCACCATTCATACGGAGTTCTGTTCCATGCGCCACACGTAATATGTGGTTGCCTGTTGTTGGTGTCAGACAGGAGTAGTCAAGAATGACCGGGGTCTAAATCAGATATATGATAGATGGCTTGAAACATCAATGAGGTATCTCAAGGATACCGAGTGATGTAAATAAGCAAGAACAGCGTTTTCTATTCACAGTGAAACTGTTTTGAATTGCCTTATAAAAAGGGAAAGTCGTTGAGTAGAAACTGCATTATGCATTCAATCCCACTTGTTTCATGCAAGACGGGTGTTCGTATGGACCGCTCGCTGGAATTTTGTCCGGCACGATTTGGTGGTTGTAATTGTCACAGTATCTGTTTTGGAGTTAACTTTAGGAAATAGTCCTTTTCCGCTGACTTGAAATCGTTGAAAGGTTGTTGGTCCAAGAAGTAATGTTAGTTGATGTTTCGATAAGTGATATGACAAGTATCGTTCATTTTTGTTATTAGGACGAAGACTCGATTCCCAAGTACGTGAACAGTTCATTAGGGCAGAGCGGGTAAGACGTTTTCAAGATCCACCTTGGTAAGTGCTGATTGCTACGTTGTTGCTTGGAAGACTTAACGGTGGCAACCTGCATTACTTCTGCGAGCAAGATGTTCTATATTAGATAAATGAACCACGAATTTGTCACCGGCAAAGAAGGTGGGTTCAAGGTACGTTGAATTTCTATACGCAACCTCTGAGGTTTGCGGTGTTGGCTATGGTAGAGAGAATATTATTAGGATGGACGCTAGCGGTAAAGGTCTTGATGATAAAAATTAGTTCCCTACTGCCTATGAGGGCCATTAATGTACTAACCACCTCTAGTCAACATTACTAAGGGGTTACACAACGTTGTACCGACGTGAGCGCCGTCCCTTGGGAATTATTGAGTGTACGTCTGGACATACATCTTTAGCCCAGGGCGAGTTGGGGTGCTAAAGTTGTGTGAAGTGAACCAATGGGAAAGCGTTCAAAAATTGGCTCGGCGCCGACAGCTACCACCAGTGAGTTTGCTCCGAGACAAATGGTCGTGGTTGTCAAGGTTCTCAGGCCCTTCTCTTTGTTGTCTGTCGAGGGACATTGCTCATTTAGGCCGTAGGTTCTGTCGCTTTAACTTCGTTAACATAGGAAGATTGACTGTGGAACTGTGTCGAAGTGGCGGTGCAGGCGATCCTCTTTCTAGTCTATGGTATGAAGATTGGAACGTCTGAGAAAGGTGAAATAATCCCTCAGTTCGCCGAGAGCTAAGCCTTAACTTATCCTCGGGCATGGCGGTGGGTGCGTGACCTTTAGGGCCATGAGTCGGTTATCCTATATCAACTACCATTGAGGATTCTAGATTCTCCGGGATGATGGCAGTTAGAATGTGTGACACCTGTTGTTTCATCAGGAGGTCTACTATCGGTTGCTATTGCTAGAATTGATGCGGTAGCGCCAGATACTAAGGACATGTCAAAACTGAAAATGCAACAATTAGCCGGTAATTGATCTGGGCGAATCCCTTTGCCTGAAATATATAAACAGAAGTGTGCCTGTAACGCGCCCAGTATAACCAGAAGTTAACGCCTTGTTGCAGCTGTTAACACTTTTCATCATCATCATCATAGCAGCCATGAGCCTGACCAAAAGGTACTGTGGACTCGGGCTGCCGCTCACCTCAACAGTGACGTGGAATATCCTAGAAAAAACGTTACTAAGAAGGTTGAAAATTAATGAAAGAAGTCTAAGCGAAAGAACTAAACTGGTATGGATGCAGGTCGCCGTTGACTGCGACACGCGCATCTCGATAGCGTCTCTAACCAGCGGTTTGGAGTGATTCGCGAAGGACCCCATTAGGAAAGTGACACACCTAACAATTTAACTCAACGTGTGGCATGTCATGGTTTTCAAATATTGTCGACAGTGTTGCGCTTGACCTCACGTGTTTCAACCAACTGTTGGTGGTCATTAGTATGTATTAAATGCCGGTCGTTATACGAGCTAAAGCTGATCATGCTGCATGCGCTACGTCACCCAAACCATACGCAGGCTGTACAGAACCGACTGTAGTAGCTGACCAACTGATCGCGCATCCCAAGCGTTCCGGAATACGCGCCGGCGAACTGCCGCATTGCTCACGCGATCAGTCCACTTAATGTGGGCTAACTGGCGGAGACAACGATGGTCAAATACAGCAAGCTTGTTGATATCTTCCTTGACAGGCACGTTCCCGACCATAGAGCAAAACGAACGTACCAAGCATTTAATATTCTTCCTTCTTCCATACAACGAAACGTCCTTTCTCGACAACCACGTGACCCGAGTTTGGCAGAGGCATCGGTCTTTTGTCCGTATGCTGATATCTCATCATCAATATTACAGACGAGATAGTGCTACCCAAGTAGGTGAAACTGTCGATCATTTGAAACTCCGATAAATCTTTAAGAAACCTAAGGTATAGGTTTCTGGAAATGGGGTTAAAATGACTAAGTTTCCTAATCAACCGAATACTAAATTAACAGTCTAAGCTAAACCAGTAATCTTAGACGACCGTACCTATGCGCTTGGCTTGAGTGGTTGTAAATGCCAAGTAAGTTAGGGTGTGATATACGACGGTGCAACTGACGTGATCTGTGACTCGAATGGTTGTATTTATCCTTTTGGTCCATCATGGAACTGTACAACCGACATCGTCCATATGTCACCGTAAAGGTGTTTCTTTACTTTTATTATTGTCGAAACTAGAGGCTTAGTTCAGTGTATTCCGTAGTCCAGTTGGCTGGCGTTTCATGCGGGTTCCAATCCTTCCTACTACAAAACGCTTATGAATCTATGATTTCTCAGACTGCATATGGACTTGGTGTTGGCATGCTTCTCATACTTAGATAAGTTCACGCATACGTATGGAGTGGTTATGCTTATCACAACGCGGACATTTTACGATTTGTTAGAAGGTTGCGACACGTACGTGTGGATGACCGTTAATTTGTTACTGAACTGCACAACGCAACGCTTGCGGTGGAAGTTCCCAATGACCGATTTGGTGTACACGGATCTTTTTTAGTTTAAGAAGTGCCTCAGCTATACTGAGTAGATTTGGGTTACTCTGCTTAGAATGTGGCTTGCGCCGAAGTACTATTTCAAAATTGCATTTTTTCGACCTCGTGCATAGCATCGTATAAACTGTTCATACTGCTGTTTACAGTTTGCCTGCAAGAACAGCAAGTACATGGTGTGTCGTCACTTTTCGTAATTTATGGTGTTACTCATAGGTTCGGTGGACTGTTAAATGCCGTGTAGATGCATGTTCATCCCAATCCGCCATCCAAACGTTTAGTCTTTTCATTTATTGGTGGGGTTATATATTTCATGTGCCAGTGGGGCGTCTTTCGTACTGAACATGTACGGTGACCATCAACCATTGGAAAATATCCAAGAACAGCGAGGTTATGCCGTGACCACGAGTCATGAAGACCGACTGCTATCTTCCGGCTTCTTTATTCCAAACGGCCATGGGGATGACCGTACAATACTATGGCTCAAGCCGAAGCCCAACTCTTTACTTGTCAAGAACATTCTCGGTGTAATAAAGTAAGGCGGAAAAGAAGACTGTATAATGACAACGATCGTGAGTGTATACACGCCATTTAATGCGACATTCTGCTGTGACAGATAGCGTTTCTAATCAGTCATTTGAATGATCGCGAAGTCCCTAATCGGGCAGGTGACATCCATCGATTTCACTTCTTGGAACCATCAAAGCTGTCGGTTTTCGGCCCTCTCGGAGAGATTTCATCAAGCGATTCAAATCAGAAATTCCACATTGTACAAGCTCTGTATGAAACAATCATCAACTGGCACGTGTTAGTGTGTTCAACTGCGGTGTGTGGACAGGCTACCAATAGGATGTATGGGTTCACGGTTCACCTGAGGTCACCACGTGACGATCCTAGGTGCGAATAAGGATAGTTATTATACGTGTGTGTGTGCGTTTGGATAGGGTGGGTGACAGGAATGCCGCAAACCTCTCCTACGTGTTGTCACTGTTGTTCACCCAGTAAATCATGCCAAACAACTGACAATTCCAAGCCATCGGATCGATTCACCGCCTGTGGTGTATTAGCGATCAGCAAGGCTTCTGTCAGTAAGCGTTCTTTGTGGTTACGGAAACCACTTTTAAGTACCAGTCGGATGGTCGAAGTCAACTTGATGTTGGTTGAGGATTGCGTGTGCTGCGACAGCTGAATCATCTAATTTCCAGTGTTAGGCGTCATTAGGAGGCTTTTCGTTACACCCCACATGTTCTTTAGTGCGTACTTCCAGCTTCCGGATGGTCTGTCTGTGGAAAACTGACAACTCCTTTGGCTTCACTCCTTGTGGTTTAACTAAGGAATTACCTAATAATGAGCATCAGCATAACGCACAGTTTGTTTTTCTCATATTCGTTCTGTTTACAACTCGGAGATACGAACCATCAAGGCCTTCATATTTCTTGACCATCTCGTGGCTTCACTCAACTGTTGGTAGTGTTAGTGAATAAAACTCAATGAAGTAAGTGCTCAGTGGGCATGCTGAGCACGTGGCCCAGACGTCGCAGTCTGCTTTTTGTTCGACTAATGATCCACTTGTTTGAAGATTTTGGGGTCACACATCGGCGAACGGTCATGTTTTTAACGCGGTCATCTCATCTGGTGTGAGCTACTTCATGGTAGTTAGACATTGTAAACGTGTTCACATCTTCGTTGTGGACAGGTCACGTTGTGAACCGTAGAGCAGGACCGATCGTATACGGGTATTATGTTTTCCTTCTCTCGTCTATATTCATATGTATTTATGGCGCCATGTGTTAGCAGTAGCAACAAGCTCCTTTCCTCGGTGATATTCCAACAAAATTGTTACCGGCAGACGAGATGTGCCTACCAAAGCATACGAACTTAACCATAATCTCAAGCGAGCTGCATACAACGAATAAGGTAGGGTGGAAACGCTCCAGTCCTGAAGTGGCGTACTAAACGTGCGGAATGTGGTCCGTACAGGCCGATTCGACCAATCGCCTAGTTCAGCTCGATCTGCTTACCTTTGGCGAATGGACCCCGTTGAGCTGATTGACTCAGTGCCTTGAAGAAACTTTGCACCAGGTAATTAATTTTCAAGCGCGTCCTACAAAATGTCCATGGCAATGACTTGGGAAAAAGAGACCGGACACCTCTGGTGGCTACTACTTCAAGTGGCAAACCAACGAACTAGTCACACATACCTCCATCCTGCTTACAAAGTGACTATGCAGTGCTCTTAGCAACATCACGTTTCTTTGAGATATCTTTCCGAAGGCAGCTTCGAAAAACATAGCGAACATTCTAGTCGGAGGCAACTTTCGGGTTTGAAAATACCACGCCCGTTGGTTACCTATAGGCACATTAGTGACCCGAGAACATCATCATCATAGACAACAGTACATCAGTGGCTAAAATAGATTATACTCAGCGCATAGCTGCAACAATCGCCCACCATTATCTGATCGATGTGATGCTATCCCAAACCTACCACCTAAACGAGATTCGGCTTCACCAAGGCGACCGACCTGGGCATTCATATCTCCGGCCAGAACGACTATATCAGAGCCACGTGTCGACCGAAGGAGAGTGGCCAGATCCGAGTAAAATGCGTCCTTGACGCCGATGTCACTACAGTCAGTAGGAGCATAAGCAGACAATAAATTTCTGAAAGTTTTGCGTCTAGAGCTGGTTTTAACAGAACCTGCCAAGCGGACGGCACAAAGTCTACTGTTAACAGGAATCCAATCTACTAATGCGGCTGCGGCCGTCGTGCTGAGAACTACCTACCCCAGCCTGACCTGTAACAGCGGCTGTGGAGTCACCCGAAGTGTATAACCAGTATCGGGTAGACAATGCGGGTGCTGTTAGTTCCATACGTTGACTACTGTCCTGGATTCTAGTCTCCGAGATACAGCAGACATCGACATGCAACGAGTCTAACGTTCGTGCGAGAGCGGCCTGCTGACCTATCTGTTTTAGCGTGCGAACGTTGAAGGCACCTATATTAATTCGCGTTCTAGGTCTAAGCAAGGGACGAGGGAGGCCTGAAGCTGAAAGGCAAGAGACGGAACTTACCGGCTCAGTGTTACCACAGTTAGCTACATCTGTTGTGGGACCTGTAGAGTAATTATCAGAAATGGAGGTCGGGAGGGGCCTGAGAGCTAAATTTGATAGGACAGTGGGGGGTCAGCAGTAGCATGTTTTCGCCTATCCACCCTGCTGTATGCAGCAGATAGGGCGACCCGGTTTATACTGCGAGACGGCCGATGCAGTATGGAATTACTTGTGTTGTGATTATTCATGGTTGTATGTGGGCTGAGATACTGCCAGGACGCCCAGACCTAGACAGGAGAACGATTAGGGTTCTCAACCAAAGCCTTTGGCTCAAAAGCCTGTACCGCAAGGCAGCGGTTGGGTGGCAATGTACCAGAACTGGTACTTTTTTCCGGAAAAAGATGCCAACCTTCTTCCAACCCCCAACCTGGAGGACCAGGAGACTGGTTTGTCAGACCTCTACCCATTGGCCTGCCTGGTATGAGTGACTCTATCGGTGTGGTGGCCACACCGTCCAGTTTAGCCCAATAGGTCATCGAGATGCGCAAGCCGTCACACCACGTCAAGGTCCAGTCTCGTTGTGACTCAAATTCTGGGAGGGACGACCAAGTTGAGCGTTCACATCGCTTGCTGTTGTGGTTGTGTCGGAATGTTTGATGTGCTTTGGAGCAAAGGCGTCACAGAATACATTCTTGGTGGCATCTGGACTTTTGTTCGTTTGAGCATTCGCTGATCCAATAAACGTAACGCTTTTCTACCTATCCGCGAATACCCTCCCCTTTAGTGTCACCTTACTTAACTGCCAGCTATTTGCGTCCAGTGACTTCGACATTTTTTCCTCATTGGCGGAGTATATCCGCATGTGCTCACTAGTAGATACTTGTGGTAACCGAACAACAAAGTGTGACGAAACAACTCAGTATATTTTCAAAAAATTGGGCTGAAGTGCAGGTGAAAGTTGTCCACACCAAGTCGGATTACAGTCTGCCGGTAGTGTTTGTCTTCTTACGATAAGTGGTTGTGCATTCGATTGATATAAGTAAAAAGATCACGTTTATTTACCTGCAGTTTCCACATTCAAATACGCCAGAGTTTGACAACCGTTGATGACAAGAATGTGCACGGTTGACAAGCTCTAACAAGAGTAGAAACTTAGTCTCATGCTTCTTTTCGAAAAGTGTTAGCTGGACGATCCATTATAAGTACAGAAATTGGGATCTGCGAGTAATGTTCGATTTGTGTTCCCCAAATCCTGACTACCTACAAGTGGTATGTTGAGGTTCGCAGGTCCAATGATCAGTTTCTTGTTGCCAATCAGGTATGCGTTTCCAATTGATCTGGACCACACCTCGTATTGCTCTTCGACACTAATTCGAAAGTTGTCATTTTATTACCAGCTTCGCCCTTGCTCAGGTTTATCAGCCGGAGTGTGCTTGTCAGTTTTTCCAGCCGAAGGCAACCATGTCAAAATCCGGGCGACTAAGACCATCTGGCGTAGGGGCATCCCCATAGACAGGACTTCTGAGGTAATTGATGCTAGCCTGGATAGTCCCAGTTGATTGAATGAGTCTAAGCAACTACTGAACCCTTCGTAGATTGTTAGTTTTAGAATGAGCACCGATAGATAACAATATTCTTTGGAATCCTCGATAATCGTGGCCATGTCTAGTGAAAACTGGTTTTGAGGTGGGCTGTATCTACCCAACTAGTAAGGCAAATCTGAGTCAACACAGTATACTAACTCGTTTGTCTTAGCTTTGTTACAACCGTAAATCCTCTTCGTGTATTTGAGGATGGTTGTGAGGAGCTGAATTCGCGTTGACTGTTTGGTAACTAACAACAGTAACGAGGAGCGTAAACACTTGATAGAAAAAAATCGTATAACTGCCCAATCTTCTGCGGATATTTCCTCCACCATGCGCTTCAATGCCACTTTCCATGAGTAATTAACTGAGTCGATTGCACTCTCTAGTAGTGATAATTTATTCGAAGCTTCTTTATTCGTGGTGAGTTGATGAAAAAAGTCGTAATACTTACTGTGACACACGACGCTATCACTTCAGTATACTGGATGAAAGTGACAGGACGTAATTATTCAATTCCTTTTCGAAATATTAATGTATCATTTTGGCCTATTCCTTACAAGTAAATCAGAGTTGTTTGGACTACGATGATTCCAATCTCGTCTTCAGTTGTTCCTGACCCTGCCATGTAGCCACAGATGCTAAGCATCCGTTTCGATCTGTTCTAATTTTGAACTTGGTTCTGAACTCCTCCTCTCTGGCCTGTGACTCGATCTGGAGTATGCGGACGACATTGTCTTACTTAGCCCCTCTGCCGAAGACATGCTGAACAAGGTGAGTGACCGGGCTGGTTTGTATGGAATGCGCTTCGCACCTTCAAAGTGCAGTGTTACTTCAAGACTGGGGCATTTCCACTCCTACTTTATTGCAGGTAATCCGCTTGAGACTGTGGACAGTTTCACCTACTTGGGTAGCACTATCTCGTCAGCTTGTAATATTGCTGATGAGATATCAACGAGGATAGCAAAGGCACGAGTTGCCTTTGCCAAACCTGCGTCATCTGTGGCGTCGAAAAGACGTTCGATTGTCGCTGAAAGGAAGAGTATATAATGCTTGTGTGCGTTCTGTTTTGCTCTATGGTTCGGAAACGTGGCCTGTTCGCAAGGAAGATATCAACAAGCTTGCTGTATTTGACCATCGTTGTCTCCGCCAGTTAGCCCACATTAAGTGGACTGATCGCGTGAGCAATACGGCAGTTCGCCGGCGCGTATTCCGGAACGCTCGGGATGCGCGATCAATTGGTCAACTACTCACGTTGCACAGCCTGCGATGGTTGGGTCACGTACTCCGCTATTTATGCCAGCTGATCGTTTACCGTACCGGGCATTATATACTGAGACCACCAACAGTTGGGTGAAACCACGTGGTGGTCAAGCGACAACGTGGTCACGAAATATGAAAACCCTGACTGCTCCACTGAGTAAAGTGGGTAGGTGTCGCCTGCCTGGATGGGGTCCTCGTGATCACTCAAACCGCTGGTTAGAGACGCTATCCGAGATGGCGGCGTGTCGCAGTCAATGGCGTACCTGCATCCATACCATTTCTAGTTCTTTGCTTAGACTTCTATTAATTTTCAACCTTCTTAGTAACGTTTTCTTCTAGGATATTCCACGTCACTGTTGAGGTGAGCGGCAGCCCGAGCCACAGTACCTTTTGGTCAGGCTCATGGCTGCTATGATGATGATGAGAGGTTCTCAGTCGGGTTCACTTCAGGATTATAAATTAGCTGGTCTAATGTGTTATCTAAGAAAAACGAGACACATTCGTGTTGGGTATTATTTTTGTGACCAATTTCGTCCTATTATACGCATGGCACGGTAAATGATGATGTGAATCTACCATATTTGTTGGTATAGTAATTGACTTTTCACTTATCCGTCATAGCCAAGTCACTCGACAGTGGTTAATAGTGTTCCATATACCGTCATTGTTTGCCTGCCAGTAGTAAACTTAGGTAAACCTAGTATTTTTAAGCATGATACGAGTACCATTAGTGATCATCAGGGTCGTCCGAATTAAAATGCTTCCCGTCATCAAAATTCACATTCCAACCAAAAGGCGTGAGGCACTACGTAGGTTACGCGACGCTCGTTATGTTCCCTATCGTGTTCCGATAATGTAAGCAGGGCACTTTTAGTGTTGATCTTTTTATGATCCTTGTGAACATGCTTAACGTAAACATCAATTCCGAATAACCTCGTTGCATTGGGCGTCAGTCGAAAAACGGTGTTGATCTTGTGTGAGTTAAAATAGAGATCATACTGCGTTTGGATGTGACCTTCGGAAATGTCCGACTGCACTTATTAACGTTGATGTTGGTTGCTCACGTAAACTCACTTGCAAGTCGAACTGAAGCCTACGCGAACTCACTCAACATTTCATGGTAGACCTGGAAGTAGTCTACCTTCATCTACTGTCTCTGTTTAAGATCCGAACATTTGCCCATTAACCTGTGGATTATCAGTTCGTGCACCTGGTGCCTAAGTCACGGCACGCTTAGACTACTCGAGTGACCTGTGCTTATATCGCGCGGTGGCCCCTCTAGTATGTGTTGGATTCGTGCGACGTATTTATACATCTTTGCAGGTAGTATGCACATATACGTACATAGGAGGATTGTTTAGCTTTCTCGCGGTCATTTTCATGGCTCTCGTTAATAGTGTTGCATAACATGCACCTTCGTTTGTGAGTAGTATAGTGCGTACATTCGGGAACTAAAGGGCAGGTCTCAACGCCAGGAAGACGATGGACCAGAAACGACTATTGGAACGGTGTGTGCACTATGAGCGATGTGTCATCAAGGCGAAAGACTGCAATACTACCCAATGGGTGCGGATACACGTCAGCCATACGAACGAGTGTACGCGTTCATTTGTTCTATTCTCACATACCTCGTAATGGATTTCATGCAATGAACACCCTCCAGGCCCATGCGTCTTATGCGGTAACAACAGTAGTAAATGGGTATTGATTGATTCTTTACCATTATGGTGTGAAGTTATCAGTCAGTTGCAGCCGAGAACTTGACACAGCGGCTTTCTACAACAAACATGTTGGGTGGCTTTATATCGGTACATGGGACGTGTTGGGTGGGTTGATAAAATTAATGTACCAACCGGAGTAGACGACACTCGTGCTAAGCTGTTGTGTAAAGAGGTAAGACTTACATACAACTGCTAATATACACATTGTTTTGGTTCGCGGTTGCTGATAGCGACCACTGCAGTGAACTGCCAAAAACACTGATTAGTGTGACAGAATGTAACCGTGATTGTTAACTTGAGATCAGTCCGACAACCTGTGTAGCCATCGTGCTTGACGATTACTCGAGCCGGACGTCTACATGCCTCCGGGATAAATGATTCAGTCTGCGCGGTCACTCTCTAAACCCATTTTGACAAAATTTTCTTTCGAGTTCAAGGCGAGTTTCGTCGACGTCACACGGAAACTGATAAGTACAATAAATGTTGACATGAAAAAGTTGCTTCTATGCGATGGAAAGCAACGGTAACTAACAAGTTTGGTTACTAATCACAGTTTTAGTTACATCATTGGTTTATCTGTTGTAGGTGACAAGGTGTGTTGGCATTGGTAGCAAGTAATCTTGAACGGTAACTGGGTATTGTTGTGTTTCTTTACGTGTGCAATCACAATAAGCCTTACTGGCCATAACAACGGTAGACAGAACATGTGACTCAGTAGAAGTACATACTATATTCACACATTTGCCAGCATTGGCGTCATTCTTAAGTGCGTGAACGAATGAGCCGTTGGTCGTTGGAGGCGCGACCAAACAGAACGCAGTTTGACTCCTGACATGAGCGTGGGACACACAGGCGACCTTGACGCGTATACAACACCACCTCAATCTTAGGTAAAAGTTCGGTCAAAACCGTAGCG
>LOND01000690.1:76829-88648 GCA_014220965.1 Paragonimus kellicotti | reverse complement strand
TCCGAGTCCAAGTGGTCACTCCAACATGCACGATGGTCTGTGGTAGTAGAGTAGAGCCAGCTGCAGTTGACTGCTACGCGGTAGATCTGTCCATGACGGAGATGCACAAGACGATCTCTATGCCTCTTTCTGCGTTAGAATGTGATCTTCGGAATGCGGGGTCGTCATTATCGGCGCGTTGTGCACCCATCCGTTCCCCTATCAGAGGACGACAAAGTCGAGTGTTCGTGTGGCCGTTAGAGTGTTTAGCCTGCTCCAGAGGATCGGCTGAGGCGTTGTGTAAAGCCTTGTCGGTGTCATCTGAGCTACTGTCTATTAGGGTGTACGCTAATATAACGGGCACAAGACGTTATTCTGATTTACTTCGACAGACTAATGTATTGAGTCTAACAGCGCACAAGCGACTGTTCACTGGGATCCAATCGAGCAAACATTGTTCTGCTCTGGAACTCAGTGCGATTCCCACTCCAGCTTGACTATAAGATTCAGTTTAGGTGTAAACAGAGGTCTTGAAAGAGAGGTGCTTAGATTAACAGTTATCAAGAGGTGAACTCAAGCGAATAAATATGCTGAAATCATGGGCCCCGCCAGAGTTTCACTTCGAACAACCATCTGCTTCCTTCAACTGCCGCGTACTTCTCATCTTCTACACGCTGTTGATTGTCATCAATTTCGTCGTGTGCTTCACTGTTTGAGGTTACTTCCATACTTTCTTGCTCTACTGAATAGCATACAACGCATGCCCACATATTCGTTTAACGAATTATTGTAATATTCATAGGTTGAATCGATTTCACCTGCTGATTTAGTACATCTTTGTGGTTTTAATGTTAACACAATCCTTCAAATGCCTACAACGCGCAACACTGCCCCAACATAACAGGCCTTTTTGGAAGGAGCAATTTTTGCTTCGGTGGAAACGTTTCCTCTCGCTAAATCTGACTGACGTGGGCGTGTAACAGTAAGCAGGACAACCGTTCAGTGTAAAAACAATCGGAACATACATAGGCCCATGAATGGTACTAGAGCCTTGGCAAGAATACTCTGACGGTATTGAAACAATAAACCATTTAAGAGGAAATGTACTATCCAGCGACTCTGGTCTGTGACTTGTAACGGACACAACCACCATAAATTGGTAGAGACAAGCCGTCAACTGTGAACTCGAAGGACCTTGTAGTGACCAGCGGTCGTGTGGCTCCTCTCCAACTATATCGGCTGCGACCGTGTTTTCTTGTATGTTTCTTCCGTACACCTGCTTTTGCATAGGTCTGCGCTATAGGAGGTTTGATACGAACTTAGTGCCACGCTCTTCAGTTGTACCAACAATTGCACGTAAACGTACGCAATGGTTCCGCCAAAGTGGCAAAGTCTGGTAGATAGCGTAGATTATATGAACACGTACCTAAGAAGTGCTTAATTTCCGGTGCATTCTTTGGAACAGGAGTCTCTGTAATGGCTCGAGTGTTTTCAACGTTTGGTCGGATCCCATCAGCCGATATGGTGTGTCCCAAAAATTCGATTTCAGGAGCACCAAATTTGCACTTTGCAAGGTTTAATCGAAGATCAAGTTTATCCAGCCGTCGTAACCACGTAAACGAATGGAGCCAAGATACACAGATGTCGTCCATATAAGCCACTTGTCCGGGAAGATCAGCTAGTGAGTGGTTCATGAACTTTTGCCAGGCAGCTGGTGCTGAACTAAGGCCCATCGGCAAAACTTTGTACTGGAAAAGTCCGTTGGCTGTTAGGAAGGCTGTGAGGTGCCTGGATTCTGGCGTTAGTGGCATGTGGAAGAATGCTTTCCTTAAATCCAACTTTGAGAAGAATCGAGCGCCAGCCAGCTTGACCAGTAGCTCATCGGCCGTTGGGATTATGAATTTATCCACCACAATTTGACTATTTAGCGCCTTCAAGTCATTGCATATTCGCACTGTACCGTCCCTTTTTAGCACCGTGACCATGGGGTGAACCCATTCGGAACCAACGATTTGTTCGATCAAGTCATTCGAAACCATTTCCTCTATGGCAGCGGTCACTGATTCTCGCTTGGCCAGAGGAATCGGGCGTGGTTGTGTTACAGAAAATGGTTGTGCTCCCTCTTTGAGGCGTATCCGGTGGGCAGCAAGTGGTATTCGGCCAATAGCCTCTTTGATTAAGTTTGGGTATGTATTCCCCACGGTCGATGTGCTGATCGCCATAATCCCCATACGATCAATAGGTGTTATCTTCAGGGCCACCATTGCATTACGACCGAGTAGAGCTCGATCGTTCGAAGAAGTCACATATATGGCAACAGTTGCCGATGTAGATTCGAGGTATAGATCCACCACAACGAAGCCTCGAATATGAACACATGCATTTGAGTAACTGTTAAACTTGTAGGCTGAGGGATACAAAGGCAAATCACTTAAATTTCTATCATAGAAACTTGAAGGAATTATTGTTATCGGAGAAGCAGAATCCAGTTCCATATCAATAGTTGTTCTACGGCGGTGTGCACAAATAGCCACGTTCGAATGTCCGGAAACCCCTAATTTTGTTTAACAGTGTAAGTGGAATTATTTACTGAGTAATGTTCTGCCAATATTGATGGCGAGTCATCACCAGGGTTATCTTGACTCAACTTGCGCTATTTGGCTTGATCTGCAGCATAGAACGGAATGTCTCCATTTACCGCAGCTCCTGTTTGTGAGCCGGACATGTCTGACAGTCTGCTTTATGCGGTTACTGCCACAACGATAACACATTGGGGAAGTTGTCGACGGTGTCGGAAAGGAACGTTGTATCTTGCTGATGTCAAGACTGTCCGTTTTTCCACTGAACACTAGAGTGTTCAACTGCTGACGACTTAATCCTGGCAAGGCTAACAGCTCGGTCCCAGGATAACTTCGTCGTATCCTCGGTAAGTAAGGTCTCACGGATGCGATTATCTTTTATTCCGGCGATGAGTTGCTGAGTCAGCATAACCCCTTCGAGCTTATTCTTTGGGATACTCGAATAATCACATGGTCGGACCGCTCGGGTAAGACGGGATATAAACTGCTCCAACGGTTCCAGTGCGTCCTGTTTCAACTGGCAAAACTTGAATCTTTCTGTGAATACGTTCGTTCTGGACCCCATGATCGGTCAAGTATAACGAGAGCATCGTTTAACGAAATTTCTGACTGCAAGTCAAGTGCGTCGAAGTGACGTTGTCCTTCATTGCCCAGCAAATGACGAAGCAGCTTAACTTTTGGCTTTCACTGTAAGTAGTGTTCGTCGGTAGCAAATCCAAGTAATTTATAAATGTAGTTTTCCACTGTGTCCAATCACTTTCGGTTGGTTGTATGGCAGCATCACGCCAATAGGATTCTGGAGGTTGCAGATTAGAAGTCATCGGACAGGTTCGTTTAACGCGACGCAAGTGTTGTGTTCCTTTACGTATGCAATCACAATAATCCTTACTGGCTATAACAACGGTAGAGAGAACTCATGATTCAGTGGAAGTACATACTATATTCAGACATTTACAGGCGGTAGTGTCATTCTTAAGTGCGTGGACGAATGAGTCGTTGGAGGCGTGACCAATCAGAACGCAGTTTGACTCCTAACACGAGCGTGGGACACACAGGCGGGCTCGACGCGCATACAACAGGTATAGATGCTTTTAGTGGTGTCTTTACTGGCCGTGTCTGTTGAGGAATCGCCCCAGCTATCTCTGATCCTGCCACCAATATGTGAGAACCGGAATTTCGTTGGATAGAAAATTGTATGTTCTGCGTGTGTGAACAGTGGCTCAGTTAATACCCGGTCGTTTCCCACCGGCGTACAGCTTGTCTGGGTTGGCGTCCAGTACGGAGAGCTCGTTTTTACCGTTAGAATGCATAGAAATGGTGGGCGGCTCTGCTTTCCTGGTACACAGTAGTTTTCTAATTCACATGACAGATAACCACTCGCTTTCGTTGTTGTATGCTTACGAAGGATATGTAACTACGGTTTAATTATCAGCTTCACGTTCGTAAGGCAGCATCATCGAATTTTTCTTACTTAGCCGTCTTTCCAGCGTCAGATTGAAAAGGTCACTGAGCATCGCCTTCACCAGACTTCCCATAGCTACTCCATCCATTTATCCAAAAGGCCTACTCTGAAAATTAAAGCTGGCGTTCTCCCTGCATAATAACAGTTTCGGTAAATCCATATCAATTGGCGCATCAAGACCTAGGTTCTATCGGTTTACCAGCATATTAATAGTTGTCCAAGGGTAGACGTGTCTTGGTTTCGTCTGGTGATGCTCAAATCCATGCACAATCTTAATTATATTGTTATTGTTGGAGTAAGGCTCTACTCCCAGAAAGAAATCATAAGGTGCACCCCCGTCCAAAGGGACACTGCTACAAAGTACGAGTACTTTTTGCATCAGGTACCTCTGTTGAAGAAACGAATCGTCTAGAACCATAAAAGAAACTCCTGCTGAGGCCCGAAACGTATCTAGTCACTCAGAAGGCAACGTTACAGCAGTGATAGCGAGCCAAAACGCAATCAAGAGGATAAAGGAAAAGAACGCGAGATTGGTGCCAACCTATTGGGCGGCATTCAAGAACGCGCCAAGCGAAAAGTGCGCAGAACCTTCGAAAGAGTTGTAAACCCTCGAAAGAAAACGCTGGTTCGTGCACGGCTTACTGATGCGATTGATAGAAATCGGATTCTTCTCCTCGTAATAATTAACACAGAAAATTTTGCATCAGGGAGAAAATTACAGGGTATATGGTACATAGCGATCTACAAACATTTTTTAATCAGAAAGTCGAAGGTAGGGTTGCCAAACAATAGTAACATCAGCCACCTAATCAGCTAGCGGAAAGAGAGATCGGACGTTGAAAAAGCCGCGAAGCTTACCTCAAATGTTCATCATCGTCATCATCACCATAAGCAGTCATGAGCCTGACCAAAAGGTACTGTGGCTCGGGCTGCCATCACCTCAACAGTGACGTGGAATATCCTAGAAGAAAACGTTTAGAAGGTTGAAAATTAATAGAAGTCTAAGCGGAAGAACTAGAAATGGTATGGATGCAGGTACGCCATTGACTGCGACACACCGCCATCTCGGATAGCGTCTCCAACCAGCGGTTTGAGTGATCACGAGGACCCCATCCAGGCAGGCGACACCTACCCACTTTACTCAGTGGAGCAGTCAGGGTCTTCATATTTCGTGACCACGTTGTTGCTTGACCACCATGTGGTTTCACCCAACTGTTGGTGGTCTCAGTATATAATATCCGGTACGGTAAACGCTCAGCGGACACGCTGTACGTTACCGAACCATCTGCACAGTCCATGACATTCCTGCTTTCTGATTGGATAAAATCGTTTCGTCGAGGAAGTAGGCGGTTTTGCATGGAAATAATGGATCCCCCCAACGAATGTTACAAGTATATCGACCTCGAGGAATGAAGTAGCAGATGGGACAAGGGTGAGCATTCGCTGCGTGCAATTGTTGGTACAACTGAAGAGCGTGGCACTAAGTTCGTATCAAACCTCCTATAGCGCAGACCTATGCAAAAGCAGGTGTACGGAAGAAACATACAAGAAAACACGGTCGCAGCCGATATAGTTGGAGAGGAGCCACACGACCGCTGGTCACTACAAGGTCCTTCGAGTTCACAGTTGACGGCTTGTCTCTACCAATTTATGGTGGTTGTGTCCGTTACAAGTCACAGACCAGAGTCGCTGGATAGTACATTTCCTCTTAAATGGTTTATTGTTTCAATACCGTCAGAGTATTCTTGCCAAGGCTCTAGTACCATTCATGGGCCTATGTATGTTCCGATTGTTTTTACACTGAACGGTTGTCCTGCTTACTGTTACACGCCCACGTCAGTCAGATTTAGCGAGAGGAAACGTTTCCACCGAAGCAAAAATTGCTCCTTCCAAAAAGGCCTGTTATGTTGGGGCAGTGTTGCGCGTTGTAGGCATTTGAAGGATTGTGTTAACATTAAACCACAAAGATGTACTAAATCAGCAGGTGAAATCGATTCAACCTATGAATATTACAATAATTCGTTAAACGAATATGTGGGCATGCGTTGTATGCTATTCAGTAGAGCAAGAAAGTATGGAAGTAACCTCAAACAGTGAAGCACACGACGAAATTGATGACAATCAACAGCGTGTAGAAGATGAGAAGTACGCGGCAGTTGAAGGAAGCAGATGGTTGTTCGAAGTGAAACTCTGGCGGGGCCCATGATTTCAGCATATTTATTCGCTTGAGTTCACCTCTTGATAACTGTTAATCTAAGCACCTCTCTTTCAAGACCTCTGTTTACACCTAAACTGAATCTTATAGTTAAGCTGGAGTGGGAATCGCACTGAGTTTCAGAGCAGAACAATGTTTGCTCGATTGGATCCCAGTGAACAGTCGCTTGTGCGCTGTTAGACTCAATACATTAGTCTGTCGAAGTAAATCAGAATAACGTCTTGTGCCCGTTATATTAGCGTACACCCTAATAGACAGTAGCTCAGATGACACCGACAAGGCTTTACACAACGCCTCAGCCGATCCTCTGGAGCAGGCTAAACACTCTAACGGCCACACGAACACTCGACTTTGTCGTCCTCTGATAGGGGAACGGATGGGTGCACAACGCGCCGATAATGACGACCCCGCATTCCGAAGATCACATTCTAACGCAGAAAGAGGCATAGAGATCGTCTTGTGCATCTCCGTCATGGACAGATCTACCGCGTAGCAGTCAACTGCAGCTGGCTCTACTCTACTACAGACCATCGTGCATGTTGGAGTGACCACTTGGACTCGGAGCGTGCTTTTGTGTGCGTGTCCGTCTGTTTTGTCACCTGCTTGTAACCGCACGATATTTGACGAACATTCGAGCGATGAGAGTGTGAAGAACGCTTACCAGAAGGACGTTGGTGAACAAGTTGCCCAGTTCGAGTCAGGTGAAAGATCCTAACGAACACTGGGAAACAGATCGGAGCATGATTCAATTTCGAGCATGTGCGATGCTGAGTACGACTATTACCCCAATACCGAAACTCGGCGCAGATGCGAATATTGAATGATCTTACGAATATTTGCTGAAGTTGTCGTGACAGACAGCACGATGGGCTATCGGAAACTGTTTGTCTGTCTAGTTTCCCATCCATGTTACGTGCTCTTCATTTCACTTTTGAAACTCGTGTATTTTTGTTGGGTGATAGAAAGTTTTGTCCTTATGTATACAATTGTTTCGGATGACGACGGTCGTAGGTTCAAATCCAGGACAGAAAATGTCACTGACAAAATTAGGCAATTCGAAAATCTGCAGGTTACTCGGAAGGTATTGAATGGCATATAGGTAAAACATCCACGTGAACTACTCACAGAAACTGGAGAAAATACTGCACACAACTCTCTAGGCATTGCTGAGGACAACAAACAATTGAACTTGATGAGTGTTTATGTGAAAAATAATTCAGCACAATCTCGTAGTGTAACTGTAGGAGCAGCGTGAGTTTCGATGGGTTCTAGGACCTTCTAGAGCGCGAATATCGCAGATGGAAGTACAGTACGTCCAGAAAGCTGGTCCAGAGGTCAGTCGATGTCTGCCTTAGTATGTGAACATAAACTTTAAGGTCGATTCAGTCGTCGATCGGCGGAGAACACGAAAACAGCAATGCAATCAGTGTACGGAGTAGGCACCGTTCAAGTATTATAACATTCGAACGGTGCGATAGGTCAGCTCATAATAGACATGTGATTTTCTCGTCCCATTATTCCACTATCTACCCGTCAGTTCCTAGATGGGACTAGTGCATGTTTGTTTCAGAGGATCAGCTTGGCCTTGTGCATATCTCGACATGTACGTCTGTCAGGAAGATACATACTTCAGGCTACTTACAAACAGTACGCGCATGTCACCAAATTACAGGTGTTAGTTGAGCAGAACTCACAGCCGATTCCAGCTTTCGCATTCAGATAGACTTTCCAGTCGACCCCTTTCGAAAAGAAGCATTGGACTCGAGTTCCGCTCTCGTTAGAGCTCGTCAGTAGTGCATATTCTTGCACGACCGGAATATGAACATCAACCGCGCCTTCCTGAGACAACCGTGTTGACCACTGCGCCACTGACCGCATCACATTAGAAGCAATCAAATCATCATTATTTGAACGTCCAACCGCTTTGGCTTGATTAGAGACCAAGTTGTCCGATCACCTGGAGAGATAGTACAGAACCTGTTCTGTTAACATAAGTCGATGACCCTATGATCTAGTTTTTCTTTCCAAGTCAAAATTACATAAATCATGCGAATGCTACAATCAACGATTAATGTTCAATCTACGTCGATCAAGTCTATTAATTGCTGGTAAACTGCAGGCCTCAGATTCCTCTATACAATGGATCTTTCTCCATTTCCCAGATACGTCTATCAAAAGAATCTATACATCTGACGTATTGCCTAGTATAAACACAAGAATAAAACAAGACATCCAGTAAAAAGAAATAACGTTCGTGTGCTCTGCTGTAGCCCGGTGCGACCGGGGTGCCACTTCAGAAAAAGAGAAGAGCCCTTGGCCAAAAAAGTATAATCCACAAGACAACGAGTGTCCACGCAGAAGATAAGTACACTCTTTCAGAAGACAAGTCGTCTACTGAGAAATACGCAATCTTTTTCTGATGAGATAACAAGTGACGTTAAAGAGCACCTGTCTGTTATGGAATCTTCGGCTGAAAATATCATCGCTTGTTATCCACAGCTAACTATTGACTCAACAAGCCCGACTAATGTGTGGCAAACGGTCGATTCGTGATACGAAATTCAGGGATTCGCACATTTACATTGAATTCGCCATTCTACTCACAGGAAAACATACAATGACTCAGGTCAGGCTCCGTCAAAATGCGGTTGCCTCTTAAACTATGCCACCGCAACACACGAGATATTCAGTACAAAGCGATGATACGTTTGTGAGTTATATGCCTGGTATTCCAAGTGGAAAACATTTAAACAATATCTGAATTGAAATAGCAAAGCGATAAAACTCAAAAACAGTGTTCCTGTAGGTTTACTTCAGTCCACAAAGACGCACAGAACAAACAAAATGACACCGCGGAGAGGAAGCTATGATACAGATTGCGAACATTTGAACTTGAGTCCAATGTACACCCGGTCAAAGATTACAACACGCTGATATGTTCTTCAGAGTTGAAACCAGCGCCGAATCGGTATTTTTCTCGCAGTTCAAGGAACGCCTGGGCCACCTCGTTACGCTCAGCCACGTGTCCACTGGCATTCAGAGCCGTGGCCTTAAGAAGAAAACGGAAATATTCAATAAGGTAAAATGAAGGCCGGTAGTTGACGTGTCATGTTAATACACTGAGCCACGTTCATACACAGAAATATAAGATCAAGTCAGAGATTATTGTGAAAATAGATATACCAATCGTAATGAATGTCACTCACATTTAAAGGTTACAGATATGTGCAACTGGACGTGAACTTGAGGCGGCAGTTTAGGTTACTCTCGTTTTGACAGGTTTCTTTGCACAAAAGAATTATTTTACCGACAAAGCGCACCCCACTCGATTGGATAGATAAAAATCATCATTCAAATGAACTCATGGGTTTGGAAAGGCGCGATCCTCCTACAGTCCCGTTTCAAACTCAAAACAGGTTTGTGTATGCATACCTGCAGTATTGTCTTCTACTCAATAAGTGGCTATTAAAAGCTGCTAAACTGACGTCCTTGCCAGTCCCATCAGCTCCAACGGAGTGGGGACCACGATCTGTCCTTAGCATCAAGTTGATCAAGGAACTGACTAACTATGCGATAACGTGACCTGATGCTGTTCGTAAAATCGATTCGCTCTTTGACATCCGTAACAGACGAATTTGTGGCACATTTAAGTAGATCTCACGATGTTAGACTGAAAAGTGAAAATTCACTTTCCAAGTTATCCTAATGATCCACCCTATACACAGATGGATCCTTCCTGAACCTTTGCTGTAAATGACTCAAGCAGATATCACTCAATTTTCTTCTGCCAGGCACGCATACGATCATATCGTCTACAGAGCGGAATTCATCGGTCTAAATCATCTAGCCCAGCTGATGGTTTCATCAAAAGTGCATTGCTCTGAGCATTGATTTGAATTGACTTCTCCATGTGCTTCGCTACCGTTCTGTGGTGGTGAGACTCTTGAGTACCTATTTCGTTTGAAATACAGAAAAATGGCAAAATTTACGTTCCGAGCAATTGCTTCGCATTCTACTGTTTGAATTCTGTTCACTTGAGTACCCGCAAACCTTTTGATGTAAGCTTATTGCCGTCATTTCACCCCGGGTTATAACGAAAATGACTTCGGTCATACCGACTGTCTGAATGTTTACAGCTTACAAAGTTCATGTATTCTAACCGAACTCTTAAAGCTTGATTGACAATCCAGAGAGGTGATGCGACCCGCAATCAATGAACAGGTACTGAATGATCGGTGAGTTAAACTCATGCGTTTTATAAGCTTTGGGACTCAATGCGATTGAAGAGTCACGGAACACACGTTGCCAGGTAGCTTTGTAGTGTCAGTAGAGATTCCATGATGCATTTTGTGTTCAGGCTACTTTCCCTAGCCAACAACTTGCATCCTTTTGCCTAAGCGATAAATTACGAACAATGTTGAAAACAAGCACAGGAAGTTCATTTCAGCAAAATCACTTTTATCTTTACAATAATCTATATTGACCACTGCTACAAGATGGAGACATAGTTGAGCACAGCTCACGTCTATATGAGGAGCTAATTTAAAAACGGCGTATAGGCAACAATCCTAAATTATGTTAGATTCACTTACCAGAAGGACAAGTACATCCAGTATTCGTCTCCGATCATCCACGGAACGGAAGAACTCTAATGCGACCCATAACTGCTCCAAATGAGAATGTAAAACTGAATGAAGAGAGAAATAAAATGATAGTCCAATTTGATCGGCGGTTATCACTAACATCACAAATAGCTTCTATATGACCATGGAAAGGAAATAAACCGTAACTAGGTGAGAAAAAGACTGTGGAGATGGGAACTGCATATTAAAAATACTTATATCTAGACTGAACCGATACCGGCCACGACTGGCTGATTTCACGAAAACTGTTGAGTTTTCTCGCATGAGCAGAATCATCTCTTGGCTTTCCTGTTGGCCGTGTTGCCTCCTATTTTGCTTGTTCGGTAATCTTCTGATTGACGGTTTGAATTGTTTAGTCATTTCCTCAAGGGAATTTCTAAATATGATGATAAGCACTTTCTCTTTTACGGTTCAGCTAGTCGCTTGTTGCTATAATTTGTCCCTTTTTGTCCGTTTTTATCTTTCTCATCTCGATGTTAACCAGTATGCTTCTACTTGACAAGCGGGTCTGTTTGTCTCCTTCATATTTTGTAGCCGGTTGTTACAATATTGTCCCCAGGCTGGTTATCTGCGTGATGTATCGTTTAGCAAAACTTTTATGAGGTGATTTCTCATCAGCAATTAGCGTCGTGTATGCTTAAGTAGAAATGACTGAGTCGTTTGTGCAACTCACAAAGTTCTTGACTGGAGACAGTGGGAGAGATAATGGCCAGTGGGGCTCAGTGGCGAGAATGTTGCCATTGTCCGTGTGCATTCTCTAGTAGTTAAAGGCCATTAATGTCGCGATACAGTGAAAGTCGTAGGGAAGCTATCTCGTTTATAATGTCTTACTTTCACCCATAGCTTAGCTGTCTGTTTGCAAAGAATACTTACCTTGATACTGAATGGTTCTGTCTAGATATAAGTATTTTTAATATGCAGTTCCCATCTCCACAGTCTTT
>LOND01000690.1:47192-66057 GCA_014220965.1 Paragonimus kellicotti | reverse complement strand
CAAACGCGAGTGATGAGCAACTTGGTATGAACCAACCCCACACTAGTCGTCCATAGTCTAAAATAGTATAGGCTTAATAAAATTGAGAATTCCGACCTCATATGGAAGTCTTAATCGCGGGATTATTGGTTAGTTAGGCAGTAATTGCGTCTCCTGTCGAGACGGCCGGATAACCTGGACAGTACTCACAAGCGAAAGTGGTTGAGCATTCATGTGACAGTTAGGTCGATGGCACAGTTGTCAACATGACTGCATCAAGAAAGCATGATCGGAGTCCAAATCCCGGTCATGGCAAGGATATGCGTCGCTTTAAAAAGAGCGGAATTCGAGTCCGGCGCTGTTTTTTGAAAGAGGGTTGGCTTGGAAGCAACGAGCAAATACAAGTGATATTCAACTTGAAGTTAAGAAAAATCTCCGACCACTTAATAGATAGGAGCGTAAAAATAATCGCGACATTGAAAATGACCCAAATGGTCCACAAAAAAGTGAACTGCGGGCCTTAAGTAGCCCAGCAGCGACTTCAGCACCCAATAACATAGATCGCAAGTTCAAGTTCCGGGTACGCAGAATGTGCATGTTTTCGTTTGATTATCCTGACAGCATTCAGCCCCAGTATACAGCATACCAGTAAGCATCATGACGCGTATGTAGTGAACGAAAACAGAGTTTCAGTGACCTGGAAAAGAATACTTCTAGCCGTAAAACGAGCCAAATAATAGACAGCCGGACAATTTAGGAGCCTCAAGCGCACAATATAGGCAGTGGAACAGGAAAGCCGAATCCAGTTGTAAGACAGCTATTAAGTCATCGGCGTACGATTGCGAGAACATTGGTAACTCAATCAAAAGTACACAGCGTACCAGCAATCAAACACAAGGTCTCTGTTAAAGCCAGTTACACTAAATGCACCTGATCACGCGTGGCAAGTTTGACACTATTGAAACCGCAAAAGACGCTTTGCCTGAAAGGTTGTTTATTGCCGGAAACCCGTTGGAAGATATGTAAAAATAGACAACTACCGGGAACATTATTCCGCACGACCGACATGTTCCCTAATCCGTTGTCAGCCGCACAGTGCTAGGTTTATTGTTAATACGTTTCAAACAAAACAGATACATGTCTATGATTATCATTCCCACTTGCCGGTATTCATAATGCTGATAATTGTCAGTAATTTCAGCGAGTGGATCGTTCTTCCAGATTTGTATCATACAATATAGTAGCGCCACTCAGTAGTACACAATGGTTGCATCCAGTCCATATTTGGTTTAATAGCAGAATCACGTGTTGTGCATAGCAAAAACTATGATTAACTTTGCACAGAGAATCAACCAGCTAAATCACAACCTTACAGGATGCTTGCCGTGTACACGTTACTGAACAAAATAGTGGTTAGCCAACTCGAACTTGACATGAAACGGGCACAGCCCCAGATCACGACTACTCACCGAACGTTTACATGCATCACCGGCTGAATACCTACTCACGCAGTGTAAATAAAAGAACCTGCAGCTGTTTTTCACAGCGGGGTACTGATCGACGGAATGACATTATGTAACACTGTTTGTCTCTAAACTGAGGGAATCCGTTCACATATCACATGGCACAAACGGGTTTTACATGCCCAACGGAAACATATGGCATCCCGGGTAGCACGCCGTCCGTCTCTACCAATCACGAACAAGTCCAAAGAAAGGTGTACGAACTACGGTGCTGATCACCGACTACAACGGGAACGTAAGGTGTGCGAGGTGCCTTGAATAGCTAGACTCCAATCGAAGAGCGTATGAAGCAGTTTGGTCACCGACTCCCAACAACAGAAGGTAAGCGTCTCAACAACTCTGTCGGTCCTGTACTCTCTGGCTGGATAGATCTACTATATTGGTCCTTCGTTGATGAATCCTCTAACTACTGCGCTGCTTCAGTCGTAATCTCCAGCAAAGCGTATTGAGCATCCTGGATGGACGGAATCTATCCAAAAGGCGTATGAATCGAACAACTACTGGTCACTGGTCCCAGGTATAGTGCGAACTCCTTGCTCCGTCCTGCTTCCTTAAGGGTTCGGTTTC
The DNA here is from genome assembly GCA_014220965.1 of Paragonimus kellicotti. Classification (NCBI taxonomy): domain Eukaryota; kingdom Metazoa; phylum Platyhelminthes; class Trematoda; order Plagiorchiida; family Troglotrematidae; genus Paragonimus; species Paragonimus kellicotti. Next base: position 63,988 of record LOND01000690.1, on the reverse strand, counting down.
TTTTGTACCAAAGGCTCCATATAGAGCTCCTCAAACTGACCTGGCAACCGAGAAGTATTCTGTCCCCAAAACTATGGAGCTATAAAGGTATATTAATTGTGGATTTTGTTTCATGCTCCAACCGCAACTCTGTGTCCGAAATGTCGGTGGCCAGCTTTGTTTTCATGTCAGATCCTGCCGCACCGAAAGAAAGTCTCATTTTCCCTCTCTTTAGTTCAATAAAATCTGTCTGGTGACCCCTCCCCCCAATCTCGTTTTCTCGCACATACCAAAGATTTGTCTCAATCACTGTTGGGGACGGAAGTCACAGCCAGAACAAGAGTGTATCGAGATAGTATAATTGATAACGGACTCAAAACCATACTCGTCCCAAAATACCATTTAAGCTTGCCGCCTTAAATGTTCGAACATTTGTGCAGATAAGTCAACAGGTAGCTCCTGCTTCACTATACTCGTCAACAGCCGTCTTTGCGTTGTCAGGAACGAAGATACGGTTAGACCATCGAGAAGCGTCCGTCGCAAACGCTGTCTTTTTTGTTTTGCGGTATATGTACCCACAGAGTGCATCCGGGTCCAAACAAAGAAGATTCTTATCACCGTCGTGGTGTATCGACACTACAGTACTGGCTAGAAACTTGAACTTCCAAGTAGGCAAGCTAAGTGCCGACGAGCGGGACTTAAGTCGGCACACTCTTACGGTACTATCTGAAAAGACGATGGTAAATGCCGGTTACATCTCTGCCTTGATAAAGCTCTGTTTCCGGCAAGCACTGAGTTTCGCAAATCTAGACAACAATGCCCCCACCTTACGACCTCCTCCGTCGAGTCAATCGTAGACCGATTGACTACACAGCCATCAGCTATCGGTGGCATGACTATTTCCAAGATTGTAAATCCATCTGGAATGCCCGTGTGAATTCTGATCACGCATTGGTGTGCCAAGATTGCTCTGCGCTTTACTGGGAAGCCAATTCGTCGTCAAACACAACTTGATGTTTTAGAAAAGACTCAAATGTGAATAATCAAGCCTTTGAATGCTTTTGATTCAGTGACAGAAACAGCATGCCCAAACGCAACAAGTACTCTACCATCGCACTCTATCATAGATGGATTTGTCTTCCATCTACATTCTGGTAGATTGCAAGCTTTCCTGATCTGGATGGTGTGTGATGAATATATATATATATATATATATATATATATATATATATATATATATATAGCCTACGAGCGCCTCCGTGATTACATATGGACCGTTACACTTTTACTGACTGTCGCTAACTATCTTACGTATTAATTCACCTAACTTAATACAACTCCATCCGGATCGGAAAAGCATGCAATCTACCAGAGTGTGGACAGGGGGCAAATCCATCGTTTGATTGTCCCCAGAACAAACGTACTGATCTTGAAATGAGGCCTAGAGACAGGTATGGTAGATGTCGCATGGACTCGTGAGACATTCGTATGGGAAATGTCCTTGGAACAGCCCTGGCCAAGTAACTTTCAAGAACAGGGGACCACAGAATCATTCATCTCTGAGAATAGCGCCTTTGGGGATATAGCAGCAGATAGCGGAGAAAGCCACGAAGTATATCAATATCATCCAAAGAGGTGGCTAGAATAGTTTTTAACGAAGGCAGACAGCCTGGAAGTATAAGTGAATGAAAACTACCTTTTGACCGGGCGAAGCGGCAAGAGCTATGGTAGGCTTGTGTGCAAATCAACTAATAGAAGTAATGATAGTTATCAGATGGTCGACAGCCAGAAGCAAGCACACATGCGTGAAAACACAGCGAGAGCCTTTCCGCGTCAAGTCTGAGTAGACTACCCAATGGTTACTCTTCTTGACCATTTTGATCAAAACGGTACTGCCGAAAGTCATAAATGCATCTACAGAAGAGACTCACAAACTTTCCGCTGTGGATCCCCGTTCAAAGCACGTAGACGGAGACGACTGGCAAACACCAGACCACGCTGCTGTGCGTAAACATCCGACTGGTGCAGCAGCTGACTGAGTGCGTCATCCAGATCAGTGAGAGTGGTTTCGGCAAAGGTAGACTGAGCAATAGCCACAGCTTGATGTAACAGCACTCTGGAGGTTTCGGCTGCATACAATTTATATTGCTTTGTCCAGCACCGTGCGTTATCAAGAATCGCTTCGGCTTGAGTAAACATGCCAATGGATAAAAAGAGTTCGACCTACAAGAAAAACAGGACAGTCTGAACTAAGAAAGCGCAAATGAAAGTAGTGTATGTCTGAAAAACGGTTAAAAAGAGCTTCCACTATTCAACTTACCACTATCAAGTGAATCAGGCTTCTCAATCATGATAATAACATAAAACCTGAATCACTAACATTCCGGTTATTCCCATTGGTTAAACACCTAAAACCTTTAGTAATGTGGAGCCAGCGCGTGGCAACAAGACCAAAATGATCTTTACAGATTAAGCTGTCCATGAGAAAAACGTCTGAGAAAAATCATAAAGCTGGAAGTGATACTTTGCACCAGTACGTTCTGGACGCAGAACCAGACGGAACACTTTGGTCAACACTGGTTTCGGGAAGACTTGCGTCCAGATGTTGAGGAAACAAGGGCTGGCGGGTCCTTAATCCTAAAACTGTTCATTAGTTTTGTATCGTGAAAGGCCACTTGGACATTATTATCCGGATCAACGGAACCTGGAGTCATTATACATCCGCTCGCTAGGGATGGCGATTAGGCCGTAGTCACACCATAGCTCCATTCACTAAAAATTCATTGCGAGCAGGCTTTTTGCGCGTCTACCACAGACCTAATTCGCTACCTCTAAAGCGCCAGGATTGCAGTGGAGCGGCAGACTGTCACGTTCGCATTGTGGTTATGAGTGTATTTCCCCTTTACATTGCTCGCACACCTAACTGTTACTCCGGTAATATCCATGTGCTCTACCTGAACTTGATTAACAATAATTATGTAGTCATCACATGTCACGTTACACAGCCGTTGCACACAAACTCACGAGAGCTAGTTGTGCTCGAACGCCGATTTGCACGAGTCGAACTAGACCACCAACCGGAACATGGCCATTTAAGGTTGGCATTTCGAAATGAGACAAGAAGTCAGCGGAATCCGACTGTTTTGATGCAAGATGGCGCGAATCGGTGCAGGCAGTAGTATCTCTCAATCGACAAGCGACGTCGTCGATCACATGTTGTAGGAGATCGTGACTGGCCGAAGTGTTACCACGACAACGTTCTACCTCGGCTTGGCTAGAGAATAAACAATAGAAAGAATTACATAAGAGAAGTAAGCAGTAAGTTTCCTGTCTGCAAGTAGTTGCGTTAAAAAAAAGGAAGAAAGTGCAATAGTCAAAAAGTAACTAAAAAAACAGTGAAATAGGTGACTTGAACAGACGCCACCGGATTGAGTTTCAGTTGATGAATCTCTTCGATCTTCGGATAGATCGGTTCGTTAGAATTTATATACACGAGTAGTATTGAAGTCGACAGGGTATCGAGCCTAGTTTGAAGACTCATGAGATTTGTTCAACTGCAGTAGGCTGAGTACCGGTGTAGTCTATTAGAATGCTCGAAGGAACGCGTCAACATTTCTCCACTCTAACATGAACCGATAAAAAGCTCACATGTTCTGAAACCATTTTTCCGTCACTCGGCGTCACTTTACAATGACCCGAGGAATTCTTAGTTATGTACCAAAAAGCGAAAAACAACTTTCTTGATAAATGTTCTGGACTGGTGCGAAAGTGGGATAGCTAAACGCAGTAATTATTTTCAAGGCTTATACATGCTAATGCTCCGGAATTGTATCACCCCAGCGGAACGAATCTCAATAACGCGCATAACACTTAGATACAAATTTGAAGGATCACTGTAAAGAAAAGACAAAGGCGACCAAACTTAAGCAGTACTTGAAAAAGAGAAGAGTTGCCTTCTCAGAATCACCGTTCTGAATAAAGGCAAACAACATAAGTTTGTATAGTCGAAACAACTAACTACCACAGCCTTTTGTCATTACCATGGCGCCTATAACAAAACATGTACGCACCACCTTCAAACTAATTTAAAAAAAACCTTATCCAAAGCTATCGACGATGGCTCCAAACGTAAACCACTATATCGCGTATCGTTTTAGGCAGCTTACATGAGGAATGCAGAGAAGCAGACGCGTCAACCTTACATATGACCAATGAACGTGAGCTTAATGTACGAATCGAGATGATGAATGCTGGAATAAACAGACGTAACCGTTTAAACGAATTCCACGTGACTAATTGACTCGAACTGATTCAGACAATGAGCCGGATAACTGGATCTGAAAAATCATAACTCAAATACACTCACTAAAGTGTGGCTTCCCAAGGGCAAAAAAGACGCAAGGCGTTGACAAGCCGGTCACAGTGAGACATATCAATGCGAGAACGCAATGCCTGATCCAACTCAACCTGTAGACTGGCGCGCAAAAATGTAGACTTCTCTGCGAAGCGACAGAGCACCGATTCGGCAGACCGGGTGAGCTGCAAAGCCTGCTTTACGGCACCCTGAAAAAGAGTACAACAAGAAAGTAGAGAAGTGCGTCGAAAAGCACGCTCAAGACAACGACAGAATATGGGGATTACGAGAGTTTTCATCTTTTATACCATCAGGTGACCGTTGCAATGAGACAAATGGAATCATACGTAAGCTAAACACAATCAAACGGGAGTAGCAAACAACCAAAGTTCTTAAACGGCCATTTCTTAATCGCTTAAAGCAGGCCTATGTGCCCAGAAATTGCAGTGTGTTGATTTGGTCAAATGTGTCTGCCTGAGTGCACCCACAACAGTAGTATGCGGAAGATAGTTGAACATTCGATATCTCAACTTCTTGCTCATAATTTATAGTTTCACCGTTCTACTTATTTCTGGTTCAATTTATGAGAACGCAACCACTCTATTTTGTCCTACGTTGTTCCACCCAATGAATCGTTACCTGTTCAATAGGTGCAAATACACAGTCAGCCTAAAGTCATACTCGTGGGTACCACACCTCGGGCTGCTATTGACCCCCATAGCAGTCCACGAAACTGTAGAATATTAAATAGGCATACATGTACGAAGAAGAAAATAAACAAACAAGAACAATGGACAATTATGAAGAGGAAGACAATCAAGTGGACATAGGTAAATCTCTGTGTGACATAGTGCCGTATCTGAAAGCATTTCCAACCACCTGTGTAGATGTAGCGGTCTTCGGCCTGACATGTGACACATCCCAACCTTTAGTACGGCTGTCAGGACTTTTATAGCCTACGACCACGGCATCATTTGAGCGTCTTGCGGTTTCAACCATCAGCAGTCACAGTAAGCAATGTGCGGGCGATTGCATACCCATTCGGTGAACCCACACATTTCACAGCTAACCTAGTTCGCAACTTGGAGACAGAAGGCCGCACAGTGTTGAACTAATTACGCCAGGCTCAGGAGAAGCATGGCGGCAGTCGGGCGTCTGATTGAAACAGAACTGACGAGTTAATGATTTCTGCAATTTCAACTTGGAGAGAAGTCCTGGTCGAGGGGTCATCGATTGGAGTTAACAGACAGTAACTGTGTCTCCTCTCGAGGCGATCGGGCAACCTGATCATTACTCACAAGCGAAAGTGGTTGAGCGTTCACATATGATAATTCGGTCGTGCCTAATGTGAGGTCAATGGCGCAGTGGTCAACACGGTTGCCTCATGAAAGCGTGGCCGGAGTTCTAGTCCCGGCAGTGGCAAGGATATGCACTACTGACGAGCTCTAATGAGAGCGAAACTCGAGTCTAGTGCTTTTTTCGAAAGGGGCCGACTGGAAAGTCTATGGGAATGCGACAGCTGCGATCAATTGTGGGTGATGTTCAATCTATACGAAACAGAACTCCCATAAGGATGAACGTAGTCATGTCAGATCCGTATGTAACACTTGGTTTAGAAAGACCATAAGATATTTCTAAAAAAAAAACACGTTCTGTCGAGAAGGACATCATTATCACCACTGTCAACAGCAATACATCACTGGTTGATAATGACGCTTGGCTCATGTCATACAGACCGGTTACGCTCGAAGAACAGTGTGCTGTTCAATCCAAAGTGAAAATCTGGGGCGAAACTTACTGCAGCGTTGAATGCCATGATCATACCGGCGAAAGCCGTTGACAAGACCGCGTCTGAAACGGGGCACGGTTGCAAACAATCCGCGTTGATAACGCACTGGAGAAGGGTTGTGTGTAAAACCCTTGAAAAAAACAAGTAAGCAGAAGTTAGATTATTTCATAAAGTTGAGCGCAGCTTGAAGCAAACGGAACTGTTCCTCATCCAGCATTTTAGACAGGATATAGATACGCAGTGTGTTCAGGTGTTCAGAGCTGAACCAACACGTCATTGACATTAAGCGCGAGCACATACGTTAAGTTATGAGAACAGAAGCAAAAGGAATCGATCAGATTGACGCGGTTAAACAACGATGCTCCCAGTGGCAAAGAACGAAACCATCCCATACAAATATATCCGCCTCTGATACGTTAACTTACGGGTAGCCATAAATAAGCCACATGGTTGCGAGGTCCAGAAGGTAGACAGTAAAGTAGATTGGAGTCATTGCGACTGGCGAGTTGAAGTAGAGCGTTAGAAGACTAAAGTAAAAAAAAATGGAGACAACATTGCGAAATAAAGAAACAAGAAGGGAATCTATGCAGTTTCTGCTACGTAAGTACATAATTCTTGAGGCATATACTGTTGAATATACAGTAAATCTGATACTAGACCGATTACAATCATCTCGCCTCCGAACTACAATAAATATAACATAAAATAGATGGAAAAACTCATAACACAGGCACCGCCGACTACGATTCTTCGCAATGTGGGACAGCGCCACTCAACGACGATGATCGTTCTGCTTTGAACTCCAGTATGGTAGTTAGGAATGCCATATAGAAGCCAGTGCTGAAATACTGATTTCCATGACAAGAACCCAAGTCACCAGACTGCTGATTACAGCCTAACCAAACGTACATAAAGCATTATGTATCCGGGGATGAGTGAGTACATGGACGGTTAATGAAAAACGTGATGACAGAAACGTGAGGTCAACGTTGAAACGAACACCGCTTGCAGGAGAATAAACAAGCCAATGGGTTCGATCAGCAGCGGCAAGGATGCGTTGGTAGATAGTTAATCGCATGCAAACATATTCAAATATAAATGGTAAAGTGAATATCGGCACATGAGACATTTCTGCATACGCTGGAAACAAACGCGTTATCCGGCTTGATACTATTCGATTGGGTTGCGCCTTCATGTAAAATTGCATCGAAACGGTTGGTCGATAGGCTTGTTAGTACCCTTATTGGAAACCAAACTCGTCTTTGTGGTCAAACTAAGTTCCACAGAGGCAAGAATACGATAATCATGGATAATACAGTCAGACCAAGCGGTTAACAGGGAGTCAAACAGCAACTGCCTGTTCGATAGTGCCAGGAGTCCGCCATGGTTACCATAGCCGTTTAGACAGTTCATCAAGAGGAATTCACGAAACACTGGGTTCCCTTTAATAACTTCATCAATGCAGAAAGAAGACATATGTTGCGATATGTTAACATTTCGTTTACTCTCATCAGTCGCAACACGTAAAACATGCAGGTCATATACAACAGATAATTAGAGATAGGGTATGGACAGGCATACATAAACACCAACTATTATGTCAACACCACGGCAAACCGATGGGTTGTTTCAATCAATTATGCGCTCATAACGTCGGCTGGTGAGTTCTGATCAACATGGCTTCGCTAAAGACCAGTAGCTTCGGGTTCTGAGTCAAATGGGTCAACTTGATGACCTGTTATCATGAGATGTCTGGCAATCGATGATGCGGGGTTTCGAGCAACGGATTCACCGGTTTGAGATTGTTGTGTCAGTTGTTTTAACCAGTTCGGAACGTGTTCTACCACTCACTGAGATAGTTGTCGACCTATTCCGCCTATGTGAACAACACTGCAAATGCAATTTACCTGGTAAATCGTGTGAGACAGAATAGTTGGACAAACTCCGTCCGTTTTTTTGACGAGCTGGTCCACTGGTGATTTAAATTAAGTGTAGTTGGGCAGCCACATACGTACTGGATAGGGTAGACTTCAACTTGTGCTTGATGTCATTTGCCAGATGATCCCCCTTGAATTGCTACTACTAGCCCACCGGTTAGAAAAACCTAACCAGTACCGCTTGGCGGATAAGGCCAGGCCTCAGATAGACTATATAACTGTAAGTTATAGGTGATGTGGCTCCATTCAAGACTGTTAATCCTACCAGAACACGTGCTTGGATTCAGACCGTGTGCTGACACACTGTCGCTTTGTTTTTAATTGTACTGGGTGACGAACACGCTGACCGTAACGGCTGGCTGTTGAGAAACTGACCACTCCTGTGGTAAAACACTACACCAAACTAACTTACAAGATCGGCTTGACACTTCGATGCTTACAGACCCTAACAACTGTTGAACCAGAACCTGGAAAGTAATTCAGACAGCGGGCTCTGTGACATGCGGCTTGGCAGATCGTCAGCACAACCTTGGATATATAAAAAGCTTTTGGTGGGGTCAGATACCAGATGGAATATTCATTATGCTAGTTCACATAATAAGCTGAGGGATATTCACGGAGCTCACGCGTAGTCTGTCTGCTGATCAAACATCTTGGTAAACCTAGAAAGCAATGAAGGTGGCCTCCGCCTCCAGGAAAATTGACACTCTCCAAGCTAATCCATATTACTGGTTCGAAGTTCTCACTCGCGGTTTGACGGCCTGCGCATCAGCGTTTACGATTGCAGTCTGTGAAAGATTAACTGCTGGTTGCTGAAATGTTTTCTGGTCATTGACGGCCCATTCGACCAGCTAATGGGATGTGCCAAAAAGTCATTCGTTTCGCCCTGTTTCACCGAATAATAGCATGTAGAAGTGCTTGCTTCTCATTCCCGATAGACAGTGATACCAAATATCTATCCGTTTGCGCACGTTATGTCAAACTGAGTTGTCCCACATTTCGCGTGTTCGCGCTTGGCCAGATGAGGATTCAGTGAACTGAAAGATGACGGCACATTAAGTTACCCCTAAGGCCACCCCCAGTTTACAGCTTAGGAATATGTTCATCTGTTTACTGTCTACAGTCTTGACATCACAAAACTGTGAAAAGTACTGCAAATCTTAACCGAAGCGTCCAAACTGAAGGTTTATATAATAACGTACCGTAGTGTGCTGACATTACTCACATTATTTACCTAATCAGTATTCAGTCATTCAGTATTCAACCGGGACTGTTCTTCTGATGACGACGACCAGAATAAATCAGCGTAATTATTTTTGTCTTATTAAGGGCTCTATATCCGTTTAAATATGGAAGTGTACCTCTCAGATTTCATAGCGCATAATATTGGCTTAAACTAATTTAACTTGAATTGCATTACAATTCATCGCGTAACAGAGTCAGTCCTCCTTCATTCTTAAACGAGAGTTTGCCAGACATTTTGTATTCGTGAACTATGCATGCAAGAGATACTGACACCTATCGTGTCGCATACAGTCAGTTATATTCATTTTCTACCTCCCGCGGACACGGCACCGATAACTGTTGAAAAGCCAAAGTCCAGCCAATTTACTATCACGACATTCGGTTCTTTGACAGCAGGTTGAAAGGAAGATAATCGGTTGCCTCATTTGTTATAGACCACATAGTACAAGGCATACCAGAGAGGATACAATGACGAGCCTCTGATGCATCATCCCAGGCCAACCCAGTGTTCTTTCCGACCTGCTGGGTAGTCTTGCTGTTTATCCTCCAGTCGTACTGCTTGTCGATTAACGGAAGCATGCGGGCAAATGCCTGTGAAATGGAGATAGTTTACTGTCCCTTTCAAAATGCTACATAGAGACGCGTACAACATGCATAGTTTCGTCCACTGCATAGAAAGTCTAAAGCAACGCAGAACAGCAAATAAACTTTTCTCAGTCTTAGAGGTCTGACAAACCAGAGACTCCTGGACAGACTTTTGAGCCAGACTTTGGATTGAGAACCCTAATCGTTCTCCTGTCTAGGTCTGGGCGTCCTGGCAGTATCTCAGCCCACACACAACACAAGTAATTCCATACTGCATCGGCCGTCTCGCAGTATAAACCGGGTCGCCCTATCTGCTGCATACAGCAGGGTGGATAGGCGAAAACATGCTACTGCTGACCCCTCCCCCACTGTCCTATCAAATTTAGCTCTCAGGCCCCTCCCGACCTCCATTTCTGATGATTACTCTACAGGTCCCACAATAGATATAGCTAATCATAGTAACACTGTGTCGGTAAGTCCCATCTCTTACCACTCAGCCTCAGGCCTCCCTCGTCCCTTGCTTAGACCTAGAATGCGAATTAATATAGGTGCTTTCAACGTTCGCACGCTAAAACAGATAGGTCAACAGGCCGCTCTCGCACGAACGTTAGACTCGTTGCATGTCGATGTCTGCTGTATCTCGGAGACTAGAATCCAGGACAGTAGTCAACGTATGGAACTAACAGCACCCGCATTGTCTACCCGATACTGGTTATACACTTCGGGTGACTCCACAGCCGCCGTTACAGGTCAGGCTGGAGTAGGTATAGTCCTCAGCACGACGGCCGCAGCCGCATTAGTAGATTGGATTCCTGTTAACAGTAGACTTTGTGCCGTCCGCTTGGCAGGTTCTGTTAAAACCAGCTCTAGACGCAAAACTTTCAGAAATTTATTCATTGTGTCTGCTTATGCTCCTACTGACTGTAGTGACATCGGCGTCAAGGACGCATTTTACTCGGATCTGGCCACTCTCCTTCGGTCGACACGTGGCTCTGATATAGTCGTTCTGGCCGGAGATATGAATGCCCAGGTCGGTCGCCTTGGTGAAGCCGAATCTCGTTTAGGTGGTAGGTTTGGGATAGCATCACATCGATCAGATAATGGTGGGCGATTGTTGCAGCTGTGCGCTGAGCATAAGCTATTTTTAGCCAGCACTAGTTTTAGGCATCGTGCACGTCATTGCTATACTTGATACCACCTTCTCCGAATCAGGCCTGGTCTCAGATAGACCACATAGTTTAGTTATGGTTGGCGTGGTTCGATTCAGGACTGTCGTTCTTATTGGAGCACATGCTTGGATTCAGACCATGCGTTGATACGTTGTCGTCTTGTTCTTACTGACAACAACGACTGCTGTTGAGAAACTGGCTATACCGTCGGTAAGACATAATTACCAAACCAGCTTAGAAAGCTGCCTTAGTAGTTCTCACTCCGAAGATCCTAATAGCTGCTGGACCCAAATCTCACAGGCCATTCATGAAGCAGGTACTGTAGCATGCGGCACGGGGGTACATGGGTTGAACAAACATTGGATCTCGAGAAATCCCTGGAGTTGTTAGAAGCCAGACGGAACATTCCTCCTGGCAGTTCACATAACAAGTCTAGAAGAGATATCCGTAGGAAACTGAAACGTAGTCTAAAGGCTGATCGTGAGGCTTGGTTAATGGGGAAAGTTAAGGAAATGGAGATCGCTTTTGCTTCAGGGAACATCGGCAGACTTTTCAAGCTTATTCGTGCCACTGGTCCCAGGCGACCGTCTGTCAGTGAAGCTATCAGCGAGGTAGATGGCACACTAATCTGTAATAAGTCCAGAAGGTTAGAGCGTTGGGCAGAACACTTTGAGGGTCAATTTAGTTGGCCTCTGCTTCTATTGTGTTGCCGCCACAAACTTGTGATGTAGCACCCTGGTCGGTAGATTTGGAACCACCCACTGAGACTGAGGTTCGCAATTGCCTTTCGGCTCTCAATCGTAATAGGGCTGCTGGCCCAGATGATCTCGTGCCGGCACTTTTCAAAGAAGGTGGAGGCGTTAGTAGAGGCATTGACTCAGTTGTTTCAACTTGTGTGGACGACGGAGACCATCCCTCCGTGCTGGGGTCACTCGATAATAGTTCCCATATTCAAGAAAGGTATCAGGGGCTCTTGCGAAAACCATAGGGAGAATTAGTTTGACCCCAGTCATTACTAGGGTTCTGGCATCCATTATACTTCGTCGACTCACTGCAGCTCGGGAGACAAACATTAGGGAAGAACAGGCAGGGTTTCGTCCTTGGACGAGGATGCTCAGATCAAATTACTGCTCTTCGTCAAATTCAGCAGCAGCATCATACACACCCTCCACCCAACTATCGGCGCTTTCTACGACTACAGAAGTTTGTTTGATCGATATTTTTTAGGGTTGTTTAGGTGCAGAGGTGTGTAAAAAGAATAATGTGAACATACGGTCATCGTCTTATTCCTAAACTTCAGTTCAAGTTGGAATCAAAGTTTATCGAATGTGAGTTAAACCGTTTGAGTTCCGTGTACGTCGACAAAATAGTGAGTGACAAAAGCCACCGCGAGATCTGGCAGATCATGAAAAGACTGAGTGGATTGAACATTTCTGTCAAAAAATAAGTTGTCAATGTCGAAGAGTTCAACCGTAACATTAAAACAACGAAGAAATCTTTCTCATCTCCTACAGAGTTTCTTCTTCCACAGATTCGTCAACTCCAGTTGGGAGCTCAACTGTTTCTAAAGAACTTATCTGGTTGAAACCCAAAAAAAAATATGCGGGCCTGACGGACTATCATCGATCGTGCCTAAGGAATATGTGAAATTTTTGTGCGAAACCCTAGTTGAGTTGTTCACTCAGAGTTCCTAACAACGAAAAACTGCTGGCCGTTGGAGGACGGTATGCACCACGGTAAACTAAAAAAGAAAGGGCCAAAATCCGCCCGATTGTATGCACACTGCAGCATTGAGAGTTATTGAAAAACTCATTCTTGCTCGAATGAAAGTCCAGGTGAACATAACGGATTTGAGTCAATTTGCCCATCGTTGCCGATGATCAACATTGAATGCTCCAGCTTATCTAGTTCATACTGTTTTGTTATAGCCTGATAGAAAATGAGGAGCAGTCTGTATGTTTCCTAGACTACAGCTATGCGTTTGGAAGCGTCGACAGAGAGAGATGCTACATCAGATTGTCAAAGAATCTGGGGTTTAAATTGTGAACTCAAATGTCCGGTTTTTAAGCGATTACATTACAAATCAAAGCCAGTTTACTCAATTCGGTGCTCAGCCCACATCATCACTCGCTACTGGCTCTGATGTTTTATCACATGCAATTCTTTTCTATTTCTTATTTTCGCTTTATATCGTACCCATGTCGAACGAAAACCACATAATCATAATCAAGTGTGCAGATGGTATGAGGCTAGGCACCAAACAAACAACTGGATTTTCATTTCGCGCCCTGCTGAACGGTTTATTCGGAATAATAGCAGGTTGATCAGAGTCCCGCAGTTTGTCTTCTAACACATCCAAATATGCTGATATACTGTTCCTCTTTAAGTAATGGAATCAATATGAAAAACTCTCTAATGCATGGCTCTTTCCTTCAAGTAAGTAATGAACCATTATCTTGACTGCCTTCTGGGGATTACTTTAAGCAAAAACATGACACAATCACTTCACGTTATTGATGCTTTCGCCAAAGTCCGTGGGATCTTGTTTTATGTTCGGCGATCAAATTCTCTTCCCATTTCACATTGCCTGCTTAGTGGTTTTAATAAGGTTTGTGCGTCTCTCCCACTGGATTAAATGTTCCCCTGTTGACTACCTTGGCTTGTTGTTAAAAGACTTTACTTCTCGACACATCCTTAAAACATCCATCCCGTTACAATGGCATTCCAGGCTAACAATTCGTAGATTCTATTGGTTCCCACTACTTCATACTATGCAGACATTTACCAACAAAAATCCTATCTGGCACGGTCCATTCTTAACATTTCGATCTCTCTAAATGTACTTTTATATCTACTGGATCCTTGGTCTTACCATTCTTCCGTTGTGCTTTGTTTAGGTCGATTTCAACACAACCCTAAACTCTCTATTTACGAATTAACCCTTAAACTGAATCAGCAGATTTCTTCTAAAAGGATATCGACTGTAACCGTTTCCATTAATTTTTCCATGAGTTTCACGATTAGTCCTATTATTACTATCTTGTGGCTCAGGCATACTCGGTTAACTGTTCTCCAATTATTGAAGATATATGCATAAAAAGCTGAAAATCCATCTCTCCGGGTTCACAAAACATGTTATTAACTTGACTGACACATTAAACACTAAAGGAGGTGTACGTCAAGGTTGTCCACTTCCTCCATTTTTATTCGATGAAATCATGAAGGTCCGTCTACGGTACTCACAGCGCAGACACCCTGCAGCCAAAAGGCTGATCAATCCTGACCACACCAACGATAGATTGTTACTGTTTCACAATACTCAAACACCATAACACTCCGAGTCTGACCAATTATCCAAGGATATTTTCAGCAGCTTCAAAATACAGTGTGCTCCTGCAAGATTGCAGTGATTACGTAGATCCGACGAAGTTGTGGAGGGTGTTGACCGGTTCGTGTACCTAGGAAGCAGTATCGGCAAAAGCACAGGTATACCGAACGAAACAGAGGCCCGTATCTAAAAGACTACGGCGGTCTTCGCCAATCTAGGTCAGATCCGGCGTAAGACAAAAATTCATCTGAAGCTTGACGGACACGTACACAAATTAACTGCGAGAGCGGTGTCGCCTTGCTACTGCGAAACACGGTTGCTCAGGATGGAGAACATAAACTGTCCCCAAGTGTTTTATCGTCAGCGTCTGCGTTTAACCACACGAACCGAGTGAGACAAACGGGTAAGCAACGGTTCGATGACGCGGCGGATAGTTAGTGAAAGTCGGGCGAATTCAATAGCGCAGTCTCTGAAGCTGTGCAAATCAAGACAGTTGGGACGTATTAAGGATGCCAGCCAGTCGTCTCCCACATCAAGTATACTTCGCCGACGAAGCGTAAGGTTTGAGGGGAACAAGCGACGACTTAGCACAGTGTAACGAAAACAGCTGCCGGAAAACTGGCTACCAGAGGTCGAGATCTTCCCGAAAGCTAGGACCCTCGTGGATCATGAAGTCAGTAGCCAAAGATTTTAAAAGGGATGATGGCTAACTAGCTCTGATGATGTAAATGTCTTCGTAGTTTGACGGTCGCCTGTGTGACTAATGAAACGAGGTAGTGAAAGTCTTAAGGATGTCATCTTAATTTCGATTGCTTTTTTATAAGATGTAGGCATTCTTACGTTGACTTTGTGACTCTCAACATGGGGTCCCATGTATCAGGCCCCATTCTTTCCCTCTCTATTATTTTTAGACTAGAAGCGATCTTTTTCTTACTCACGGTTGTACGGCAGTTAAGTCTAATGTCAACAAATTGTATATTGTTGTCGAGGATGATGAACACGAAAACTAGCATACAATCTAAGTTGAAAGAACACCGTCTCGATAAAGATCTGACGAAAGAAACAGACATTATAGGTATGCAGTATGAATCCCGTAACAATTTGTTGCGACGTCACAAGTGTTTTTGCGATGAAATGTAATTGCATATATTGCGTGCGCTTTGATCGATACAAAGTGACTGTTAGGAACGGTGGCTACACAATAGCTACGTAGTGTTACTGCTAAAATAAAACTGCCTACAAGGATAGTGTACTGACGAACTTCCGTCATTCGCTGGGCCCCGAAGACGTACAGTTGTTTATTTAGGTGAAGGTATATAGCGCCTGTTTGTAACCAACTTTGTTCTACTACTCTGTGGTCTGATTTACCCTCGCACTAGATTTTTAACCACTGTTGTTATAATCAGCTTGCCCGCATCGAACAGTCTGGTTGTGTAAGCAACGTAACAACCCGATGTGTGTAATTGGCAAAATGCAATGCGCAATCCACGCATTACACGTGTCAACGAAGTGTCTACCACACCGTGAATTATTCAGAGAATCCGCCGGTACTAGAAAGATAGCCAAAAATGATCAGGCGATAAAAAAATTGGTAACTCCACTGAATAGGGTCAAACAGCTTCAGTTGTCAATATAGGAACTGCGTGGCCCTCAAAATCACTGGATGTAAACGCCTTCAGAAATGGTCATAACTCCTGCAGCCGCAAGATCGATCCATCTTTATAATCTACTTAAACTTCTGTCTTTCGCTTTTGCTACTATCCAGATTAATGAAAAGCTGAGCCATAACACGGTTGGCGGCATCCGAAACGGATTAGCCTGTCACAGTGACCGAAGCCAGAGGACGCCTGCGCTTCAAACCATCACCCCAAGTGGCTTGCGCTGCACCACTTGTGGTTCCACTCACACCACGTATCCGGTGTAAACCCGAAGGAATAAGACCAGTAGGTGTGTGAGTGAGGCCTTTGTGTCCAGCCGGCCAATGCTGGTTAGCCAATTGAATGGCTAGCAGGAAAAGGAAACCCTTATCTCTCGGAAAATAAACAGAGAGAGACTACAATGACAAGATCTAAACTGAGAAGAAAGATATGTAAAATGTAATACAAGAAGCATTTCAGTATACGAGTGAATGTTAGTGCATTCTAGAGAGGATGAAGATAAGAAACAAATTCAGATTGGACTACGAAAAGAACAGGCAAACCATTCATCATACAATACACCAACAAAGCTGAAGATAACAATGGGTAGAAGACCGCAGACACCCAGGTTTCTGAAAGGAGAAGCGGATTAGTAGCCAAACGACCATATTCTTGGAATGCAATCAGTAACAGAGATGTTGACAGACATGCTGTCATGACTTACCTCAGCCTATCGTACTCGTCGTCTCTTCGTCGACGGTGCACTATGAGTA
>LOND01000690.1:25844-44596 GCA_014220965.1 Paragonimus kellicotti | reverse complement strand
CAGTGTGACACATAGTTGGACCGTAAACACTGATCAATGTAGCACACTTACCTCGACCGAGTCGCAGGCGCATAGACAGCATTCGATGGCTGATGCCGTGCGGTTCGCCTATTATCACATCATTGATGCGATCCGTGACTGCGAAACAGACACCGTACTTCTGAGCACCGTCTGCCGGGTAACCTATCCAGTAGAAGGTGTACCCAGCATCCGTTTTCTGCAATTTACCTTGGTCCGCAAGCCTTGTCTCGCTCAAGGCTGCTATGTCGATTCCATAGCGACGCAACTCCATCGCGATCAGTGCAGTGCGCCGCTCTGGCCGCCCTGTCGCGCCGCATCGATCCAGCAGCGTGCGCACATTCCATGCTCCAACACAGAGCGTCTTGCGTCCCCGTGCCTGTTTCAGGTTGGTCTTCGGGTTACTGAAACTTGAGTGAGCATTATCTGCTCGAGGATTCTGGTTGGGGGAACAGTATGGGGGTGTTTGGCAGTAGCATATTTTCGCCTATCCACCCTGCCATGTGCAGCAGATAGGGCGACCCGGTTTATCCTGCGTGACGGCCGATGCAGTATGGTATTTCGTTTATGTTGTATAGTCATGGTTTTTGTGGGCTTAGATACTGCCAGGACGCCCAGACCTAGACAGGAGAGCGATTAGGGCCCTCAACCAAAGCCTTTGGCTCAAAAGCCTGTACCGCAAGGCAGCAGGTGACGCACACGCACACATACGCATCAATCACCTGAAACAGGCTCGACAGTCACAACCCAAGAAATTCGGCACATTCACACAGAGATAGTACTGCAAAGACAAACCGACCACACACACACCGAATCAGATCAGGCAAAAAAGAAACAAAAACATCAAACCGTTCCAAAGCACAGCACAGCGGCACCATACACAACGTACGCATCTGCTTTTGTCTGGTTGCTCCCCTGTGGCCAATCTGACATGGTTGAACCTACATCGACCAAAGTCGAAGTCAGCACAGCCCACCGGATCAAAACAACACACAAGCCTGACCACCACGCCAAGGTAGCAGAAAAGGTCAGGACACACACACACACCACACACACACACACACACACGAATACTTCAAACTGCCGAAAACTTGTGCAGTGGAAGTGGAAACAGAAGATCCATTACAAATCCATTATTATTATGACGATCACGGAATAAGCTAAAAATATGTAGTCAAAATGCGATTGGCTTACCAGAACAGTGAACTTACTCAGCAGGATGGGCACCGGAGTCGACCATTGACCAGAATTTCGTGCGCAGTTCAGTCACGACAACATGCTATTAAACGGAAACACAACAGTTAGTGACCGTAGTACATAGTGTTATTTTCATCAAGTCGACCACAGAACTGCAAAGCGAATTTACAAACCAATGTACGCGAACTGTATATTACATTAAGCGTGAACAGGGTTCACTGTCACGTTGTCCATACCCAAATGGGAACATTTGGGACCAGAGTTGTATACGCAGGTTAGCATATTTTTCTACTCTGTGAATGGTCCTTACTTCTGATTTTTTTACTGATACAAGTGAACAACTCAGAAGAAGTGTGAAGGCGGTTGACACATAAACAGCACCGTGGCTACATAAGCCGCTTTTTAACATGAAGCATTAGACCGTCACCCAAGCGAGAGAAAGGCTCCAAATTAAGAACACTGAAACTCGAATCTAAGTGGAATAATCTGTTGTGCAATTCAGACAACAGGACTGTAAAACAGTCTGTCAACTGCTTGACATGAGAAAGGATATCGGTGCAGAAGTTGTAACAAACCAGTGAGTAACACATTTTAATACGAGATCGAGCCACCTATTGGTAAGCTTGTGTGACGAAACGAAGAGAACGCCCATTATTTTAACAGCTTGCTACGATACGTCATACACAGCCCACATGATTTTAGTCAGATCATTAAGCGTCACGGTATTGAAGTTATTTGAAACCCGGCTGTTCGTGATGTGTTAACTTGTCAAAAAGGGTTGCGACGATCTCAAGGATGTACAACGCTTTTAACGTTCAGACACGACGAATGGGTCAAATGAACGTTGGATAGGCCATCAATCAACATGAACACGTCAATGAAAGAGCCCATGTACATCGGGATTTGAGAACTGTCCAGATGGATCGAAAATCCAGGGATCGACGACCAGTCATTTCGACCTCAAACTGGGGCGGTTGGTGAAAAGTACGTTGGATAAAACTCCGCTACGTCGCGAGATGCCACACTTAGCGTGCTTGAGGAAGACTGAACTTCGACTTTTAAGCAAACAACGTTAGAAGTCAAAGTGGGCAATAAGTTGTTCTCCCAGAGGCCCACCTTCACATGTGGACAACCTTAAAGGATGATGACTTTTGACTTACCTAAACGAAACAAACGCAGCCTTTCAACTAACGGCTAATGTTACAGAGAGTGCGTCGGAGCTGGCATCAGTGCCTACGTTTGATGATACCACAATAACCACACGAAGGGCAATATAAGATTCTCTCTGGTTGCAGTACGGAAAGATAAATAGATCAAATTTTCTCAGTCATGAACACATTCAGCATAGTTCGCCCCAAGTGAAGACTCACGTCTCATAGACATCTCAACGGGAAAGTCGGGACTTAAATAACGGATAGTAATTTAATCCGGACGACTTTAGGGCAGGGATTTACCACTGGTAAAAAAGTGAATATTGACCAGTGACTAGTGACGATAATGAGTGGTGGGTCTGATGCCTCGGATGTTGGGAAGAATAGAAATTCTAGTCAGTGCGCTGGGCGGGTTTACGTTGCCATTTATTACGTTGTATGCGAAGGGAACGCACGGTTCTGACACACAAACGTCTCAGTACATAGGTTCCATGATACAAAAAAGCGGTTTCTTGTTCGCAGAAATTCACATCGGATCGAGAATGTCACAGAATATTCACTGGGCAAGTAAGTAATAATGGTAGAATCAACTGGAACATGACGAGGTTAAAGCGCACTGCAGCGAGAAAATAGAGTTAAACCAATCCAATCCAACTTGATCTACCCGTGAGAAAAGTGTCAACGCGTTGCATCAATTCCAAGGCAGAACGAAATAAATGAAGTTGACTCATCTTTCTTTAGCAGAACACAGCGAAGTGGTCGTATTGTGTTAACGCGGCTAGTTTTGCAACTTACTTCGTTCACTCAGTAAGAAAAAGAAGGTATCTAATTATTTCTCAGCATTATGGAAACGCGGTTGTCTTAGTTGGTTAGAGACCAAAAAATAAGCACTCTGTGACCCATGGTAACAAAACTGCACGTAAAATATTGGACTGTACGTAATCTAAGACCGGAAGCATACTAAAGCGACCTGAGGTGCATGTGTAAACAACAATGGACTGAACGGAACCAAAGTAAAAGACCAAACCGATAAGATGGGACCTGCCGTGGATCGATTCAAGTTGCGATAAGAAATCTGTCCATCGTACCGGAAGGGTTCAGTGTTAGCGTTGAGAAGGTTATGTGTTATCTGAAAAGAAAAACATCGAGAGCATTAGTTCATCGTGGTAATTAAATAAACACGAAAAAATGTTGGGCAGATGAATACTGTTAATCAGGTAACAGTGACTGCATTGTACTACTGATCGTTAACATCGTAAGTAGGGCAAGATGACTGAGGTTACTTTCCATCTAAACTGAAATTAGCATCTACTCTAAGAGTTGCGAGATATTGTGTACACACAATACATGTATCACTATAAAGTGACGAGACCATTGTCATGATAGCAAGAAAACAAGCATCGCTGATAAACCGAAAGCGTTGTTATGCGAAATGAGTTAAAATGCTAGATATTACACAGTCAAACAGTTAAAATCCTAACTTTCGCATTTAAATAGACCCGCGAGCCGGTCTCTGTCAAAAAAGCATTAGGTTAAAGAGTTGTTCAACAGGTTTGAGGAAATTGGAAACTTCCATCTGGTTCAAAAATCCAGATTGCAGTGTTATCAACCGGAGTTAACAGGCAACAACCGAATCCCTTATAAAAAACGATCGGATAAACTGAAGATTACTGACAAGCGAAATTGGTTGAGCGTCCAGATAAGCTAACTCGGATGGGCTTGATGTGAAGACAATGATGCGGTGGTCAACATGGTTGCCTCAGGAAGGCATGACCGGGGTTTAAACTTCAGTAGTGGCAAGGGTATGTACTACTGCTGTCTAATAAATGGAGTACGTGAAGTTTGCAGTAATGTATCCCATATAGGTCAGCAAAACGCGCTTGTCGTTCGACTCCCTGATTGAAAATGGGTTGTGAAGAATCGTTTTTGTATCTATATTGCAACGACACAGTACTGATTGTTCTCGCGCAATGAGGCCAAAAGAAAAAGATCAAATTATGTATAAAAACGCCAACAGTTCACATTATGATGTGAGCGAAACCAAGCCAAGTTGTTTACACTCACTCTGACATGGCTCAGAGGACTCTTGGATTCGCTTTCCAAAGCCTTTTTCAGGGCTTCCTTCTCCAAACACCTGCCACGAAACCTGTCAAAGCAAAAAGAAATTATCAAATGGTTGTAAAAAAAAAAGAATCGCACACAATGCAGTTGAAAGTTTCCACTTCAAACAACAAACACCTATGAGATGAAAACCGCCACACCTCCAGTTCACCCAGTACAGCGTATATATAGCAGTCCTTTCTACGGAGACCACTGATTGGACGGACTAACAGTGGCTTTTCCTGAGGAGTGGTCTCTATTGCGTGGAACAGAGCGTAGAGCAGTCCACGGATCAGCGGTATACAAGACACTAAGATACATTACAGTTTACTACTCTGAAAAAAGTACGTTAACACCGTTTAGACAATGTGCCCTTCTTTCTGCTACACAGTATCAACTGTATTTCATACACTGCTTCCAAAAGGTTTACACTGCTACTGATGACAAATAAACGCAGTTTCTGAACGTGCCAGTTCGTCTTTGGGAAATTAAGGCTGGTTATCGGGGGCACTCTTATCTGTTCATACTTTTGTTCAAACATTAAGGATACGTCCGGCAGCCGTTGCAAACTGCATTGGACAAACGGAATGAAGTCAAAACATCACAAACCTGGTGGTTACGGGTAATTACTGAGACGGAGGAGACGAAATATGTCTATCCACTAGTGACCTGTAACTTAAAACACAATGTGGTGGTGGAAGTGTAAAATCGATGAGATAATATCAATGGTATAAAGGAGACTGAGATGCCCATAAAAACTATCAGATCAGCTGCCTCTCAGAGTCCGAACCCCATATTCTGGAAAATAAAATGGGTGATACCTCGTAGACTTTCTAGAGAGCAATCGAACTAAACTGAGAGCGCAGCCGTAGTCGGATCCGGGAGGAGGTCTACTCAGAGTATTAAACGTCAACCTATGTTTGGATTTAGAACTCCATGGAACCGGATGATGAAAAGAACTCGCACGGGAGAACCATTGTACACATTACTAAGGGATTAAACATATATAAATATATAGTTCAAGTGAGCGAGAATATCAGAAAAACCTAGCAGAACCTCAAGAAACCCACCAGTGGCCGAAGGACAGGTGCATATTTGCTGCCGCAACCGCCATATAAGCACAAATGTTGCTTAAGTTTTTTTCCGATTTTTCCGATGACATGCGAGTTTCAAAGTAATCCAACAAATTTCGTTCACCTTCCGTTAGATTCCTTTTTCTTGTGGCCAGCAAATGTGAAGCATAGTACTTGGTTAAAAAATCAAAAACAACAGAACGCAAGATATTAGTAAACAAGTGTCCGGGGAGTATAGATAATCAGTCCAGTGTAAACGGTATTTTTTCAAAACTATGATCACATGATATGCGAGCGAGATTAGACTCAGCATAAAAATTGATGTGTCGGAAGAAAATTGAAACAGATAACAATCGTATGTTGACCACATCCGAATTCCAGCCCATGTACAAAATGCAGATTACTGCCAAAACGGGCATTGAGAGTGCACATTTCGAAACGAGGAATCAGACAAGCACCGTAAAGGAGGGACTACAAAACGTGAGCAAGTAACAATCATAAAAGCGCTCGTCTTGTTGGAAGAATCAAAACTCTGCGCTGTCAAACGCATGGTAAGTTAAATGTGGTTTGTAAACGCAAGCGATTGTATTAGCATGCGCTCTACTTATGATGGTTGCTTGAAAACTGGCCACATATACACAACATAATCACCATATTCACCGGCTCGTTTGTTAATTTCTACTGCACTTAACGAATCCTTTACCGCGTCGTCGTAACCAAACCTATTACTTTGAACACGTTGAGCATAATCAAATATATTGCGCCAGTAAAAAAATATTTTTCCAAAAAAACAGTTCGTCACTGCTGTCTTTCGAAAACAAAACTAACTTCGACCGACAATAGGGAGGGATAGAAATACGACGACAAAAGATTAACTACAAGGTTGGCTCCGAAGTTCTTAACTTCCGCGCTACCAGGTCATAAGATCGGGGCTAGATATTGACAAGTGTTGTCGGTATCAGTCGCGATTACCGAATTTCCCGGGTACATCCATGTGGTTGGAAAAGTCACCAAAAGTTACCAAAAGCCCCCAAATCCATTCCGTTTTTTCCGACCACAAAGGCCATCAGCCTGGTCAGAAGGTTCCGTAGCTCGAGCCGTCGCTCATCTTAACAGTGATGTGGGATATCCTAGAAAAGGTTTAAAAAATTAAAAAATCTAAGCGGAAGAACTAGAAATAGTATGAATGCAGATATGCCACGGACTGCAGAAGACTGTCATTTCACACAGAGTTTCTGGCGAGCGGTTTGAATGATCACGAGGACCCCATCCAGGCAGGCGACACCTACCCACTTTGTTCAATGGAACAGTCAGGGTCTTCATATTTCGTGACCACGTTGTTGCTTGACCACCATGTGGTTTCACCCAACTGTTGGTGGTCTCAGTATATAATGCCCGGTACGGTAAACGCTCAGATGGCATACAGAGTACGTGCAATCTTCGCAGCGTAATTGGTTGACAAAGTGATCGCGTACCCCATGCGTTCCGGAATACGCGTTGGCGAACTGTGAAATCGCCCACGTGGTTATTTCACTCAGTCAAGTCTAACTGATGAAGGCAACAAAGGTGAGATGCAGCAAGTTTGTTGATACTTTCGATAAGGATAGGCCATGTTTTCGAACTACAGATACGAAGAGAACGCACACAAATATTATACATCTTCCGTCTCAGCAACACCTGGACGACTTTCCGACTCCACAAATAAAGCAGGCTGGCAAGGCCAACTCGTGCCTTTGCTATCCTTGCCGATACCTCATCAGTAATATCACTGGCTGACGGGATAGTGCAATCAATGTATATGAAAGTGTCCACAGTCTCAAGCGGATTGCCTGCAGTAAAGAGAGTAGAAGCTGGAATTCCCCAGTCTTCGAGAAGCGTTTTACACTTTGAAGGTGCAAAACGCATTCCATACAAACCAGCCCCGTTATTCACCTTGTTCATCACGGTCTGCATGTTTTCAGTAGAGAGGCTAAGTAAGACAATGTCATTCGTATGAGCCATGTCGGTCGATCTATCGCCAGGAAGAAGCTCAACACCACGCTCACTGGGTTCCTCGAGCGTTCCCTCCAGAATGTCGTCCGCTGACAAAATTGAACAAGAGAGGAGGAGATCACACATTCATTAAAAGTGACGAACGCCCGAGACAGTTGTCTATAAATTCCCACCTCAGCTTGCAGAGTGAGCATACAGTGATCTCAACAGATTCACGTATTTCCCTGGTACTCCCTTGCGAAGAAGACAGTTCCAGAGAACGTTACGAGCAACTGAATCGAAAGCAGCCTTCAGGTCCAAAAAGACCACGACCGTCGGCTGCCTATAAGAGTGCCGATGTTCCAAGATCCGTCGCAAGGCTAAAAATATGATCAACCAGGCAGGAATCCTGCCTGTCCCTCACTAGCTGATTTCCTATGGGTTTGTG
Source organism: Paragonimus kellicotti (assembly GCA_014220965.1). Classification (NCBI taxonomy): domain Eukaryota; kingdom Metazoa; phylum Platyhelminthes; class Trematoda; order Plagiorchiida; family Troglotrematidae; genus Paragonimus; species Paragonimus kellicotti. Next base: position 36,638 of record LOND01000690.1, on the reverse strand, counting down.
AAGCGACGTAATATAATGTTAGTACGTAAATTGGACGCAATAGACACTAGAATGATATCTCTGTGGTTGTCAAACAAACTGCGAGCTCCCTTTTTGAAATCGAGAATTATTGTTGATAGGCACCATTCACTAGGTACTTAAGATTCTCAAACCGTCTGGAGGAGTCTCGTCAGTTCTGATATCAATCCTCTCCCCATCATCCTTGAAAAGAGAATGATTAGAGAAATCTGACCCAGAAGCCTTGTTACGCTTCAATAGCTTAGGCTTCAGGCCCACTTCCGCTTCCGACGGAATGCAGTCTGGAAAGGAATAACCGATCATTCTGGTCCCGTCGTTTACATGATCTGGTTGAGGCCAGCTGAACTGTTCTTCAAAATGTTCAGCCCACCTGTCAAGTCGACGCGATTGATTGGTGATAAGTGAACCATCTTTTTCACATGGTCTCACTTACACCAACTCGACGACCAGTACAACCACGATCAGGGGAAAAAACCTTCTGTTATTCCCAGATAAAGAGCTCCTTCCATCTCTTTCGACTTTCGACTATCTGACCAAGTGGTGCTCACACTTTTTGCGCAAGCTTTTAGTCAGCTTGCGTTTAAGTTCTCGACGGTCGTCATCATATTCAGAACCAGGTGGAATCGAGCGACGCTTGTTCATGAGGTTTATCGACGCGGTGGAAATCCAGTTCTGTTGCAACTGAACAGCACCTTCGGACCACACCTCTTCACAACATGCTTTCATGGCTACTGCGATCTGTTCCAAGTGTTCGTTAGGTTACTGCACCTGGCTCGGACTGGGCAGTTTGTTCACTAATGCTTTCTGGCAAGCGTTCTTTACACTCTCCTTGCTCGAATGCCAGTTAATTATCTTGCATTTACGAGCGTATGTCCTCTGGGCAAATGACAAAACAAAACGGGCACGCACAACAGCATGGTCCGAGTCCAGGTGGTTGCTCCAAAAGGCACGACAGTCCTTAACAGAGTGGCGCCCCAGTAACTGACTGCCTCATGGTCGGGTTTTGTTCACGGCTGAGAAGCACAGAAAGGTCTCCATGTAACAGTGCCTCTTCCTATGTTGAAATGCGGTACTCGAAATACGGAGACCGTGAGATGCGCACAGCTGCAGCAGTTTTCCGTCAGTGTCAGTGCCCTGTGTCCGAACATCGAATATACTATCAAGCCGTTTCTTCCCTGGAGATCAAATCAAGCAATAAAATCGCCGGTCATTATGATAATATCAGAGTGTTTGGCCTACTTCAGAAAGTCAACAGTAGATTCGCAAAACAAATATTCTGTGACATCCGAGCAGCTGTCCGTTGGAGCGTGCATCCACATAATGAATACACAACGCTTTCTGATTTGCGTCGACAGACTTTTACCGATGTATTGAGTCTGACAGCGCACAAGCGACTGTTCACTGGGATCCAATCGAGCAAACATTGCTCTGCTCTGGAACTCAGTGCGATTCCCACTCCAGCTTGACCACGAGATTCAGTTTCGGCGTCGCCAGGGACCCTAAGTGAGGTGCGCCTGGATCGATAGTTATCTGGAGATGAGTTCAAGTGAATAACGGTGCGTCTCCATCAGACAAGACGTACTTAGTTCCAGACTTGATAGAGTACTTACCGGAGCAGCTTGCTGACCGACTTGTCAGAGAGTGCGGACATTGAAAGGCGCCAGTGTTTACCGGTTGTCTTGGCTTTAGAAAACAATTATCACCCGAGGGCACAGAGAAGGCAGAACACTTGAAGATGGTGGTAAATAGGAGAAGTTTTTAGTGGATGTACTATGCCACCGTTGAGAGAACGAGATTTTCTGACACCCCCGGTTGTTTTTGCCGCGAAAATCGGTTGACTTGGGAGACCCCACCCCGAATCTCCGACTTTAAATTCTTACCTGTGAAACAGCAGGATGAGGGGTTCTTTTGGAAGACTCAAGAGTCTGATTCATTCCGTAGTGAGGGACTTGCCTAGCCTGTAGGTGCAGTGGATGGAACACCAATGTCTGATTTTGAGCACAAAATGGGCGCAGTGGTTGTATTCGAAGCTACGTCAGACTTCTGAATACTAAGAGATGTTTTTCGACCGTAGTGGATAATACGCCTGCGGTCATGGTCAACCGTTGAGTGATCTTTGTTTGAGGGTACCTTTTCTAACCCCCTTCTTCCTGATACGGAAGACAGCAGTGCCGCAACTATAAAAATAGTTCTGCTGTATGCCCATAGGATCGTGCCTCACTACCTAAGCACTCCTACGCGGATCCACAGTGCGACACAAAACCCTATGAGTGCATCTGGTTTTTGACTGGCTGATTCACTTTGGCTTGTCCGACAAGGTTTCACCTAGTAGGACCGAAGTCCTGGTCAGCGTAGCCCTCTGGATTGGTGAGGTGCACCACCACTGCCAAGTGAAGGTGAGAGAAAAGTTAGGGACGTAGCTACAAAGTCATAGTGGTTGAACAGTAATTGCACTCATGTCTTGGCAACAACGGCGCTCCGCAAAGATCCATCCTAGATCCTACTCATACCGTTTGTCTTCAAAACACCTGGCACTTTCAAATAACTGACGTCACGGCACGTCAAAGACGCAAAAATCCGGCGAGTTGTAGGGTGCCTGGAAGGTGTACAACTTTATAAAGCGATTTCAGCTGTCTTAGTCAATAGTGCCTGGAAGACATCTCGTCACCGAGTGCCAATAAATGTGAAGTCATGCGCATTCGCCCTAAGTTACGTTTAACATTACGGTAGTTATGCTAAACAGCTTGAGACCACATGCGAACGAGAGCGTAGAAACACTGGTGACATACACTTTAAGCATGCCAGAAATCATAAATCCACGGCTGAAAATACAGATGATACCAAATTTGTCAGGAAGAATTTGTGAGACCATCTACCCAAAAAGTATTCTCCACTACGTTTAGCTTAATAAGCTGGACACACCCGAAAACGAACAAACAGGCCTGTCACACATATCATTAAAAATAAAAGGTACTTATCGGAAGTGTCCACAGACGGGCGACAATAATAGTCATGGGGCTTAAGAGGATGACATATTCAGAGGAGCTAACGAAATTAGGCTGATTCTCAATGCACCGAAAACACTAAAAGAGGTCTAATTCACACACACACACTACTTATCCGTTAGCAAACTGTAGTGGACAAGTGAGTATGCGCTAGACCCTCGTCCACTAACAATTTAGAACGCCTTTCCTGAAGAGCAATCGAAACGTAGTCCCAACAGGCATCGAACTAAAGAACGCAGTGGGGTTTAGAAACAAACCGTATATTTCCAGAAATGTTCCGAAATATAAGTAGTTAGCTTTAATCTAGTCTGAGACCAACGGTAGCAACCAAGAGGATAAAGAGAAAGAACGCGAGGCTGGTGCCAACCTACTGGGTGGCACTCAAGAGGGCGTCAGGCGAAGTGTGCGTAGAACCTTCGAGTGCGTTAAACAACACTCGAAAGGGGTACAAGTGAAACGATCATGAAGAGTAGAATAACAGATGGATGGTGCATTCGCTACGTGCAATTGGTTGTACGACTGAAGAAAGTGGCAGAGTTTGCATCAGGCTCCTATAGCACATGCTTATGCAGAAGCATGTGTACAGAACAAACAAGCAAGGGGACGGCTACAGCCGGGATCCTTAGAGAAGCCACACGATCGCTGATCGCCACAGAGCTAAACACTGAAAAATACTGTTCAGGTACAATGGAAAATTCAGTTGATACCTTCTCATTAATCCGACTTACACATCTTACCTCGATACTTATGAAAAGAAATACTCAAACGTCAAAGTATGATCCACTGAAGGAAAATGGGATGTCAGAATGAAACGGACAGCATTAATTTAACATTTACCAGGGAATGATCATAGAAAGTGGTAAGCCGAGAGTAGGTCCAAATTTATTTTCCCTGTGAATTCCCAATGCCAACTGAACATCCTTCCATAAACATTTTAGCAATACTACATGGCGTACGACAACCGGTCAGAAGTGACTTCATTGTCAACACCTGCAGCATAGCTATTTTCTGACAGTTTGCTATAGTCAACGTATATCAGGACATCCACGTCAGCTTGAAGATCAAGGTTTTCAGCTTGGTAGAACCTAAAAGTGTTTACCATGGGGTGGCGAACTAAATGTAGGCGCCACGTGTGTGCTGTCTCTTCGAGAAGCCTGACATTGAAGTTCCACGCTCATCGTCAAAAGTGTTAGCAGTCAATATGTTTATTTCGGCCGCGCCGATCACATAAACTCTTCAAAAGCGTTTCGTTAGAACTGCGATTAGATCCCTTGTTTGAAAAACAGCCTCGTATAACCCATAGCCTATCTCAGATAAAAATGTCGTCCACCCTGACAGATTACACTCCAGCCCAAATCTTCCTAATGAATCATTACATTTTATTTGTCTTTTTCCATTTTGCGTTCGTACACATTTTAAAAACGATCGGGCAACCTGATCATTACTCACAAGCGAAAGTGGTTGAGCGTTCACATATGATAATTCGGTCGTGCCTAATGTGAGGTCAATGGCGCAGTGGTCAACACGGTTGCCTCATGAAAGCGTGGCCGGAGTTCTAGTCCCGGCAGTGGCAAGGATATGCACTACTGACGAGCTCTAATGAGAGCGAAACTCGAGTCTAGTGCTTCTTTTCGAAAGGGGCCGACTGGAAAGTCTATGGGAATGCGACAGCTGCGATCAATTGTGGGTGATGTTCAATCTATATGAAATCCGCTGCTCATTTAATGCTGTCAGATTGGACGACAGTCAGGACCACAGTACCTAAGGGTACGGCTTGAAGTTAAAAATGATGCCCAGACTACATTGTCAGCGACCGGACTTTGCATTGTTTTTTATGGCTACGTGCACTGCCGAAACGAATTATAAAGAGTTCAACCGCCTGTAAAGAAAAGTTGAGCACTCACATACTCTATAACCATCCGCATCAACATGTACTCACTCTATAGGACTAGCACCCAATGACCTAGGGTTATCCCAAGAATCTCAAGCAGAATTGTCCGACGATTCCGTAGCCTAAGCCACTGACCAAGAGAATGATTGAGTATCCTTGAGAGAAACGGTTAAGGCCACAATTCAAAGGAGGATTTCAGCCGGCAGTTTACTTTGTATCACCCGTACAGGCGTCATCACTGTTACCAGGTACGAAAGCACAAACCCGTGGTCGTTTGACGGATCCACATAGGCTCTAAATAGCCGTAGTCCGGATTCAATGAATGACTAACAATACCAACAAAACTGCACTATCTACAGGAAGCAATCCCCATTGTTGTAATGTTTTTGGTGACAAAAAGGATTTAATCGGCAGTCCAAGGAAGAAAGAAAGAGGTGTTTTTTAATTTAAAAAAAACTTTCCATTCGAACAAATGAAAGGGTTCCCTAAGATTGCTGTGCAGCGGTCATGCATACGCAACACAGCAACCTATTTCCGAAGCTGAACATATGCATCGTTACAAGGCTGACAAATAGTGCTTATGGAGAAAAAACAGGTTAACAGATTGTCCACCATTGACGTTCGTTGGTTGTACAAGATCACTCATGTGATAAAATAATTAGTTAAATAAGAACGGCGAATGTTGAGTTAACTAGTTACACGTCGATCCGCCTGATGTGACCTTCGGCTATCTCTCAGACGTTCTTTACGAGCAGTCCCATCGTGGGGTTCGTGGTACCATTCAACGAACGGGGAGTCGGTATAAGTGTAGTGGCTGAACCACTGAGACAGTGAAGTCGGCCAATTTCAATCGAAACAACGAGTCTCCTCGATTAGAAACCATAAACATGTTGCATACGCATTTAGGGGTGATACCATACATGATAAAACCGACACCACCAGCAACCACGTGGGCAACTAATAATCTGCGAAATATACATAAAAGTACGCTGCTGTAGTAAAATCTATGAGACCGGAAGATAGTTCCTTATGTTGAGCACTTCGTAGCAGATCTACAGAATACCTCAACGATTTTGTTACACACTACTGACTTGACCTGACGTGCACATTGCCATTTCTTTTTTGCATGATTCACGGCAAACAACTAGCGAAACAAGTAGCGTATTGCGAAACCAAATGTAGCAGATATACATCTACATCAGTGTCACAAAGAAGTCCAAGATATTTGTTTACCGCGAGGTGTGTAACCAAAAAAAGCAGTTTCCATCTCAATACAATTAGAAGGGGGTAATGACGCTTTCAAAACGGAGACGGCTCATAAGTGTCAAACAGGCAATCATACTAAACATATTCATGAGACTAGGCAACATTAATGTCAGGCTTGAGTATGACGGTTTCAAAGACAACCCAATCGATGAGTCAGCTGTTTGGATGGTTTCCTCCGTATTCATATGTGAATCATGAATGTCTACGATAATGCCAGTCAGATTGACAGCTCTGTAAAAACTTCGGGTAAAAACAAATACAGTTCACGCTCCTTTGTATTCTTTCAAGTCCCGAACTAACGGTCTGATGCTATTTACTGTACGAAGGCCAACATACTTAGAACAATCAACCATGGTTACGGAACAAATATCCTCCTGAGCTTGCTCGAGAAGCTGACAGCAAGCTTGAAAACAATGAAACGGAGTGCATTTTCCGTTTCAACCCACAAGCGAAAGCGACGCGACAGCTTTGTTCCGTTCAGTGACAGGAAGGTCACGATTAAGCTGCGATATAGTAACTCCATTTAACTAATTGCATTTGATAGTAAACAAGTCAAATCGGTTATTTCCAGCTCCGTTGTTTCGATGCAGTCCGCTATCTGTAGGTCGTAGTCGGGTTTGCACAATACATAGACCCCAAGGGATATGTTGACTAGGACTCCGGCCCTACCAGACAATCGTAAGATGCAAGCCAACAAGGAGCAATCGGACAAAAGGCAGCTACATTCACAGAGCTTCAGATGACACTACTAAATGCGCGAGAGTGCTCAGGTAGTGAGACACGGTCCTGTTGGCATTCAACAGCACTACTCTTCTAGTTGCAATTCTGCTCTTTCTATAAATGAAAGGGATTAAAAAGAGTACCCTCACGTGAAGGGGAAAACGATCGCTAAAAAACTGACAGTGAGTACCGAAGTAGTGTTCTGCATGGCCGAAGAAACTCTGGTGTCACTCAAAAATCTGATATTGTTTTAGACATACCTACTTCACGTAGCAATATCCCGAAGCAAATAGCAATGCTTTATTCGCCACATCAATAGATTAGGCAAACCCTCATTGCCAAATAAGTCAGACTTTTGAGCCAAAGACCAGGGAGAGGTTTGTTCAAGGCAACCCGTTCCATGATACAAACCACCAGAAAGTAACATGTCATCGACCTCGAACATCGATCTTATTAAATCAGTATCTATTTAACGTGCTACCCCCGTCATCCGATTTGTCCACGTTTGCAGAAGACGTTTGCTGAAGCGAAAACATCAGCAGCGCCATCAAAAACAGTAAAAAACCAGTGATTCTCGTTGAGATTTAGCAGCCACACAACTGTGAGGAAAACGGAAGCCATCGTCATCAAGGTGCCCACACCTTGAAAACAAGCAACCGAGCTATAAGTGAAAGTAAGGCGTCACTGCCAGCATACACCATAAACATTCTCGCCATTGTTAAAACAACTATAAATAAAGGTTGACGCTTCTAACATCCGCACCCTCTGACAAGTAGGTAAACGTGTTGCTCTGGGGGTACTCACATGAGGATGAAGTTTGATGTGTGCCACGCTACTGCGAAGTGAATCTACAATTTTAGCAGTTTTCCACTTGACATCGCCTTCAGATGACTGTCAGCTTATGAGCTTCTTCGTCGGGGTTTTAGGTGAAGTCGAAGTTGAATCTTGCAGTCAATCCGGAGCAGGAATCACACCGAGTTCCAAAGCAGGAGAATGCTTACTTCATTAGATCCCGGTAAATAGCCGCTCATGTACTGATGGGGTCAGCTCACCGGCTGGTCTATCCATGCAAAACAGAGAGGGGTTATGCTCACTAGACTGACGTGTATTCCGATGAACAATCGTTTTAATGCCGTTAAGAATGCGTTTTATAACTCCAACGTTGGCCTGAAACAGGTCAAATAATCAGACACCATCGTACCAACAGACTAGCTGAATGTTTAACTTGGTCGTCTTTAGCAAAAGAGAGACGCCTGTATGGTGTTCCAGCACAACACGAGTATGGCCGGTTAATGCTGGTGTTTTTGTCATTTAAAAAAGTGACTGCTGATTTTGAAAGCCAGTTTGCTGAAACAAGTCGTGAAACAACTTGTTTTCTTCGCCACAGGTCTGTCGGGTACACCACAATTCCAGGACTCTCCATTTTCTCCATTGTAATCAAACCTCATCCCTTCCATCATCCAATCCAGACAATCTCCGAAGTATCCTCCTGGGCCAAAAACATCATCATCTTAAACGAGCACGGACGAACAGTGTGCATCTGCCGATTATTTCGAATAATGATCGCAATGAACATTATCCCGGGTTCCCTTCGGTCCAGCTATCACGAACATATTACATCTTCGTCTAAACGTACCAGGCCCAATAGAACAGACGGTTATAGCGCGCGATGCTGAGAAGTGGCTCACTCAGTACACTTTATTACAGAAAACACAGATGCGTATAGGGATAAACATGTTGGTGGTTGTAATGAAGCTTTTGTTGTACAGGGGTTCTTTACGGTGAATACACAGTTTCGTAGCAGAAATCCAGGACTAGATAAATTTTCATTACGTCGACGCCCTGATTATCAAGACGTTCGAAATAGCATTCCAACGCATGAATTATCATTCACCTGTTTTTTTTCGTGCGTACCACGTTCTAGCATTATGCCAACGCAATGGAGAGATAAAACGTAAAAAAATCGCGAAGATGCGCTGGACAGTGGGTTATCACGCTATAGGATAAGCATGCAAAAAACGGCGTATCCGAACGCAAGTTGAAGCCAAACCATTGCAACGTACACATTAATTTTAATTGGGAAATAAACATCATTAGGTTGCATACTCAGAAATCTTACCGGAGCTGGTAAATTTGGAAATAGGCGCTTGAACTGGGAAAGGGTCTCGTCCAACTGTTTCACATCCGTTGTCGGTTGGCCCCCTAACTGGCCCATAGAATCAGCTATGCGTAGTGAGGTCTCTAAAGTATGGTTGCGACTAACAACTCAATCGACGTAAAACAAGTTACGTAGAGGAAGTAGTAGAATGCACTGGGTCAAAAGATAAGCTGGATACTCTGACCTGGCCATCGGTATATTTATCATAAGCCTTCAAAAATGATCCCAAAAACTGTGACATTCCTTCGAAGCTGCGTTGGTGAAATCCAAGAGAAAACCGACGCAAAAACAATCCGAAAACACTCTCCTTAGTTGCGAGAAATTTTTCATCTTCCAGCGAAATGGTACCGGAAAACAGCAATTCATTTACTGATGATGGGTGTGTAAAATTTACAGCCTCAAAGATATCTCGAAGTCGGTCAATACTAGAATTGGAATCACGATTTGAGCAACTAGACATACCGTCCGTGAACCAGAGCTTGTAACCGAAGCGGGATTAATTTCGAGCCTTGCTTAATGCATTCAAAAGGTTGTGCGCAATTGTTCTACATTCCGTTGCCAACTAAGCTGGAAACCTACCTTCAACATGTTGTATAGGTACATGTACATATCCACTCGGGTAACATCATCATCGTAAAAAACAACCTCATCGAGTCTAAGCGAGCATATGTATTCTTTTAAAAGTATGAACAAAACTAAGTTAGTGTGTGTAACAGAATCTGCGAAGACATTCTCCCTGAAGAACGCATCGTTCATTTTCGAAAACTCCCAAGGTCGAGCTGAAGGTCAGGTCATTGTTTCACGGGTTTCACGGGGATTTTGCAGATTCAGAAAAGTCTCCCACTTGTTAGTGACCCGCTTCTGGGTGGCACGGAAAGAGGACTTTGGCCAGGGACGATCGTTAAATTGGAAGGGTCGTCACGAAGGTGTCGATCAGGATTATAAGCACAGAGTTTATAGGTAAATAGTTGCAAAGAGGAAATTGTATGGTTCAGGGTCCAGTAATATACATAAGACGAACGCAAGTGCGCACAACACGTGCATTCGCTCACAGAACATGCACAGTACATGCCACGGGGCATAAAGACGGAGACTCATCAAGCACAGTATACAAAACAAACACCACCAGGTAGCACATTACAACATTCAGTATTTCCATGAGTGATATTTGAATGTTTCAGAAGGAACACTCACAAAAAAACCGTCAACAGACGTTCAATGCCATTCACTTTACGGATGTTGGTTTCAATAAATGTGGGTGTCATCAGATGATTACTCACGACCCGCTGATTCGGAATAACACACCAATTCACACCGCGCCAATCGAGCAACATGTCCATCGCGGATTTTGTACCGGCAGAAGTCAATGATCTAGTGAATAATCGTTGGCTAACTATTCCTTTGTATTTGTCGTTTCAGATGTGCAGACGAGGGACGTTAATGAGCAAACAGGAACAAGACACGCACCGAAGAATTGCACTTATGAGTCAGCAAGTTCCCCGAACCCCGTTTATAAGTGAATTATGCAAAAGACTGAGTAGAGCGAGAGAGTTGTACCCTGTTCCTGTTTTCTCAATAACGTCCCTCGTCTGCACATCTGAAACGACAAATACAAAGGAATAGTTGACCAACGATTATTTACTAGATCATTGACTTCTGCCGGTACAAAATCCGCGATGGACATGTTGCTCGATTGGCGCGGTGTGTATTGGTGTGTTATTCCGAATCAGCGGGTC
>LOND01000690.1:12830-25744 GCA_014220965.1 Paragonimus kellicotti | reverse complement strand
GATTCTGAACCCCCCTAGCTATTTCCGTGTATTCGGGCCATTTGGAGTTGGTTGAGACCTATTTTAATGATCGTACAACTACGTTCAATCGTTCTCGGTCACCCTTATTTTTGCTTCGCTTCTGGTATTCGTTGTGTATACCTGAGACGCACTAACTCAGTGCGAGTTCGCGCCAAAACGGTTCGCTGTGGTGGATGAAATATGGATTGCAGTCGTCATGGTCGCCGCTTGAGAAACATGAGGGCAGGACCCCAGAATCTTTGCCCATATCGCAGAGATAAATCTGCCGTGACCTCCTCCACATCACCTCGTACACTGCGGTGTATCACAATAGGGCCACCGCACAGTCGCTAAAAATTCCGGGGGATCATTTTCAGACACCCAACTAGCTGCTCATAAAAGAGATCCCTCATTCCAACGACCAAATGCGTGGCCTACTTCTGTACCCATTCAAGCTAAGATACCTCACTTTATTTACAAGAAAGCACTGCGGCGTAGCCGCGTTTCAGTCACGGACGAACACGAGATGAAAACAGTAAACAAGGGTCTTTCTGGATGTTTTAGCAAAAGATAGACCAATCGCCCCGAACACTCTCCTAACTTGAAACAGGCGTGCGTTTTGTGAGCCAGTTTTGAGGGTGTCAGAAACTAACACTCTGAGGCCTCGTTTGCTTCTGAACTGCGTTGAGAAATTTCCACCAACAAGATATGCCCCAACATCTCTGACATCTCCCAGATGGAGAAAGAGTCATTTTTGTGGGGTTAGAAATAGGCTTTATTGGACTGCCGATCTTGACATCGTGCCTAAGTCTCGTCCGCACATGTCGTTATCCCCGTCTAAAAGGATGGTTCTCCATACCTTCATGCTACCAACACAGACGAGGGCAGGCGACTGCTGCGGGTCCTTGTAGAACACCGCTAAGAGCAGGCAGTTAGTCAGATAAATACTGGCTGACCCTGACAGCGCATGAATTATCATTGTGGATGCCAGCTATCCAGTCTATTATAAGCCAACTGATTTCGTACGCTATCAACTTGGCGAGCATAAAGTTATGTAGATCCCTGTTGAAAGCCCTCCTAAAACCAGAAAAAACAACGTTCATAACCTTGCTCTCGACTCCCGCTTCCATCCACTGATCTTCGGCAAGCAGTAGGATTGTCAAGCAAGATCACCCTCTCCGAGTTTCGTGCTGTCTCTCATCGGAGGCCATGAAGCCGTTTAAACGCTCCTGGAAGCGACGGGCCATCGGCATCTCTTCTACTTTGTCAAGCACGCGAGTTAAGCTTACCGGTCAGTAGCTCGCAGCCTTCGGCCGTCTTCCTCTCTTGTGCGTAGGCGCAGTCACGGCCTATATTCACCCCTCCGGTAGTTTGCCCTATTTCGGTAACCGCCGACAGGAGTGCGTCATGTGGCACGAATAATTTCACCACCAATCCACGTAACAACGGGGTTTAATGTATTCCGGGCCGGGAGATCTGTTGTTATCAGTCAACCTCAGCTGGCGTTCCACTTCGCCACTAATGAACGGTGTTTCCATTAGACATGCTCCAGCACCGTTGCACGAGTCCGACTGAGTGTTATCCTGGGAAGAAACGTAATTGCACTGTCAGGTTGTCAACCGAGCTTTGTCACGGACATCATCACATTTGTCCCCATGCTGGTCCATCAGTATCGGGATGACAGCCCTAGTTCTGGTGCGTCGTCAGATATACGTCCACAGCCTCCTTGATGTTGATGCCGACTCTGTGGTGAGTCTTTTCCCGTCCCGTTGACGCTTTCTCAGTCCCACGGTATTACATTCATTTCGTGTTTTTCGGTAGGCATCGTAGAACCATGCCAAACTCGGCAGTTCATCCACTGCCAATGTCTGAGTCTGAAGACAGCACTCAGTCAGACATCTAAACAAGAAAACTGTTCAGTAGGAGGGCGACCACGAGACGTCAGTGCAAACCGCTGTAAGTGAGCAAACCGTTTACCCCTAACTTTGCGCCAGCGCGCATCAACCGTGAGCTTGCTGCCACTCGCATTTGGGGAAGCGCGCGGCCTTCCTCATTTCTCCGGGTGGAATCCTCCAGATATTCCGTCGAACCCGAATGGAAATTGCTTGCAGTTCATCCCTTGCCCGCCATTTGCTCAGCAGCTGACGGCCACTCCTCTCTACTGAAAGCGAAATATCCATGCGATTGATATTGGACTCGCGTGGGGAGAACTCCGAATTCAACCTGGAGCATCATCTGGTTCGAAGTTGTGTGGGAGGTCCCACCTGTTTGTAGGGGCACGGCCTGTTGACAACCAGTTTAAACAGCGGCTCATAAAACGGTCTGAACCACTGGTACAATCTTGTTTTCCCTTGAATTACTTCAGGTACGTTGAAGTTTCTCAACGGCAGGCAGTGGCTATTTGCCCCAAAAAACCGTAGCTCGCCCGGCAGTCGAGAAGGAAACGATCCACGGGGGCGGTACACGACCCAACATTGTGGAGCTCATCGGAGTCATCTTTACCTTGCACTACAGTCCATCGCACATTAATTTCGGCTTTGGCCGTCACTTCAGCAGCCAGCATATTATCGCGGATAGCAGGCATTACCCCATCTGCTTGACGACCATCAGCACTGCAGCCGTCCGACCAAAACGGGTTGTAGCCGGAAAGGTAGAGTTCTACGTTCACCACTTCCTCTGACAACCACGTCTCTGCAAGGGCCAGGACTACCATCTCCCCACCTCATCCACATTGTTTAAGGTGTTTCGAACGTTTGGGTACATTACTGTCGTCTGGTTTCAGCTTGCTTCATTGTCTCCGGAAGGAGGAGTGGCGGGTGGTATTAAACGGAACTTTACTTAACCCTTTGTTTCGGAGAAACACAAGAGCTCTCCAACGGACACGAAACTTCCTCCGTTCAACCTGGAAGTTCTGGATGAACAGGTCACAATTCCCTTCACCTTCCTAATCAAACAGCTCCTTTATGGCCACCTCTATGTATTCATAGTCTCCTGGGTCTAGGTCCGTTATTATGCGCACGTCCCCACAACGTGCTTTTGGTGACTGCCTGATGGGCATCCGAAACCCTGATGCAATTCCCTATGTGGGGCATTCATACAATCTGTCTTTTGACCAAGGCGAAACACCGCCCGGAAAGTAGCTGGGTCGCCAGGTCTTCTTCACTTGTAAACAACTCAGTTGGCAAATCACGAAAAGCAATGTTACCATGATCTAGCTCGCACTGAAACCCCTGAGTGGTATCTTCAAGAAGTTCGAATGCCACAACACATTGGTCGTGCGGTGGGTGTAATTTTTCAGATCTCGGCAGAGTTCCCTACCACTGGGTGTCTCAGGGGTGGTCTATATGGCCACTTGAACATAGCTTAACTCCGCGGCTTCGAGTCTGGTGGTGAGTGTGGCCATCTATGACTTCATCTTCCATTGGCTTCCACTTACGGTCTTCTACTTAACTGGCGCAGCCCGGTCCTCTAGAAACTACATCAGTGAATGGTCGTCTACAGGAAATGAAGGCATCCGCAAACGACGACCATTTAGCAACCATCTTTGCCGACGTGTTCAATAGCCGCGGAGACAGCAGAATACACGTAACAGCCGCCGCATTTTCAGATATGAGTCCTGGGAAGGACCCAGTTTGAAACCTACAGGGTAACATTTAAAGCTACAAAACTCCACCCGGTCTAAATGGTTTCTTGTAAGGCGAGGGAACCATTTAGCAGTGATCGGCGCAGGTACCTTGTGAACATCCATCACAAATTTCCTACTGTAAGGCCCGAATGCGTTTCTCCATGTCTCCCACTTCAGACAGGACTGGTACTCCTTTGCATAGTCGAACGTCTCCTCCTTAAGTATGTGGAAGATGGGTCACCAGTCAATCGAAAACAGAACTTACGGAATTTGATGAGGCAGTAAATATGTATTCAGTTTCTCAAACTCGTTTTACCTTCGAAATTTGGAAAATTCACGACACGCAAAAAATTCAAGCTACGCATGAAGGTCGTGCGCGAGGTGAATCCAGCGGATTACGGATTTTGCGGAATATTGCAGATCCAGAAACGTTTCCGGCCCGTTAGCAACCCAATTCTAGGGAGTCATGAACAAGAACTTCGGCGAGGGACGCTTCTGGCTTGGAGACGGCCATCGCGTAGGCGTCGAATAAAAGCATAAGCACAGAATTGATTAGTGGATAGATGTGGGGCTGAAGTGACGTCACGCAAGAATCCAGTTGTTGACATCGGGCAACCACAAGCACGCCGAACACATCTACTCATCAGCAGGGCATACAACAGAACAAAGGCAGACAGGCAATCACCAAACACAGCACAAATGCAGGCCAACACGTAAGTCATTCTGACTTGGATACTTCTTTTTATACTGATTGCCTTTCCTATCGGAAATAAGTTAGCAGAAGAGGGGGGCCATAAATATCTGAGGAGTCTTAAACGCATCAAGAAACGGAGCGGAGGCGACCTCTTCTGGTAGGCTGTTCTAGAAGGAGACCATCCGGAGTGCAAACGAATGACGTCGACAAAACAAACGCTAGCTTTCATGTTGAAAGCAGAACTTAGTGCCGCTTGAACATGCATGTACAACTCTGAGCAGCATAGATTGATTGGTCCCGCTGATTTCTTGCGGAGCTGCAATTATAATACTTTTATATCCCAGCATCAAGGCATTCCAGCGTGAACCAGTAGCACGGGGTGTGTGGTTTTGCGGCGGATTTGATCTCAGTTTGAAAGAGTCAGATTGTTCAACGGATTCAGTTGGTGATGGACGGAAGTAGAAAGTGACAACATTTGGTGGTTCCGTTCCCCCAAACAAGGTTTAATGAGTTGATTGAGTCATTCAGCGGATTGGTGATGAAAGTAGGAGGCAAAACCTCCGAGAATTCCGTGTTCCTGGGCGTAGTATTGCGAAGCCATAATGGTACCTGAAACACGGAAAACGGGTGCAGTATCGGAACTAGGGTAACACAGAATTATCGAGGTGAACCTTGGAAACAGACGTAGAGTCCACGACAATCATACAGTCGGAAAGAGACTTTTACACCCTACAAATTTGCAGTTATAGGCAGCCATGTCGATGCTAACCGGCTATGGTCAACCCTCATTTTAAGATGGTGATCTCTCAGAGAACTCCACCGTACGTCTACAGTCCGTTAGCTCCGATCATATGAAATGCCTGAATGGTGGCAGCGTGTGAGATATGTTGAGGGCAGAAGCAGTTAAAAACAATTGAGCATATTGTTGTATAACAATGGAATGGTAAAAGAAAGGCTGTATGGAGAAGGGAGTGAGAAATAAGGGGACAGAGGAGACAGAAAGAAAATGTCAATGAAAATATTTGGGCCATATGTGCCTGGCTGCCAGTGACTATCTTGGAATCATCACGTCGTGCAGCTGTAACTGATGATGTCGGGGCGATCGTCACCGGTGATGCACTCTAGGGTGAACTGACTCAGACGACAAAAATGTGTCCTGCACATGACAGCCTGCTACACGTCATAGAAACCTTGTATACATGGCCCCTGAAACTTCAAGCATTGACTTTAACAGTGTGCCGTGGATGCGTCAGAAATTACCGGAAACCCCGTTAAGCACTGCTAACCCGGTGCTGACTTTCTCTGCCAGCAGCACATAGGTAATACCAGGGCAGAGATGTGACGTAACAACGGTACTCAGACCCCACTGCTGGTGAACGGTGGTTAGGTTATCACCATCGATGCGATATGTTCTTATATCGTGATGACGTACGTGCACAGTCTGTGACTTGGAGGTGTTTACGGACAAACGATTTTTCACGGGTCACAGACTCAGAACAACCAGGACTCCTTGAAAGTTTTCTGCTTCTTCGACGCTGCGTTATACGCGCCAAAACCTCGTGTGACCAGCACATATCCGAACAGGACAGTTACACTTGGGAGGTCGTTAACGTAGGAAAAACTTAATAATAGGCCCGACGTAACGATCCACGTCTGATCGTTGAGTTACGCGTAGCCCAAAAACGGATCCCCAAAATGAAAACAAGATTGGACCCAACAATTTCTACGGTACTATTAAAGAAATGCATCAATAATTACAAAAGCAAACCTCAATCGTTCGCGACGATAGTCTCGTCCAGCAAAATCAACAGTTTCTCAACAGGACCAGCAAGGTCAAAGGTCAGCCGTCACGCCAGTAAGCCAGGACAAGAATGGCTACTCGCGCCAAGGACAGTTAATGACACATTAGTTCAATAAAACAAAACGGGGTGGGTGAGGTAGTGGGAACAAGTGTCAGGTTAATGGGAAAAATAGGGAATGCAAACGATGATGACGAATTTTCTCAGTTCATGGATCAAGAAATTCACACCCGGTATGGAGCCTAATGGCACGCCGGTTGTAGCGCTGAATGGTCTGGATAGCTCGCCGCTGCTTTTTACCGTGTAAATGTGACAAGAGATGTATTTCAAGTTGAACATCACCCACAATTGATCGCAGCTGTCGCATTCCCATAGACTATCCAGTCGGCCCCTTTCGAAAAGAAGCACTAGACTCGAGTTTCGCTCTCATTGCCTCACGAAAAGCAAGGCCGGAGTTCTAGTCCCGGCAGTGGCAAGGATATGCACTACTGACGAGCTCTAATGAGAGCGAAACTCGAGTCTAGTGCTTCTTTTCGAAAGGGGCCGACTGGAAAGTCTATGGGAATGCGACAGCTGCGATCAATTGTGGGTGATGTTCAACTTGAAATTAACCAAATCCTCGACTACTCACCAGGAGATGTAATGTTTGAGTCGTGAACTAACCTAGCTGCAAAAATTCCAGATTACTTAAGTTGCCCTTTCCGTATAATGTGGTTGACTTCATCAGGCGCCTTCGTTGTATCCAAGAGCACATTGTCAACTGCGAGTTGTTCTTCGACAACTCTTGCCTACAAGCTAACGGCAACCAGCAGATCGTGCGTGGGTGACCGCTTCTGAATCAGTGCTGTGCCGCTTCCAGCACTGAGCGAGTAGTTAAGTGACCCTTCGTGGAAAAATCCACCGTGCCCCCCTCCACTGCTTTTGACACGCTTGGTAGTAGTGCAATGGGTGTGAATTTGCTGGCGTTCGTTCTATCCTCGCCGTTGTAAACTTGAGAGATGACGCCGTGTTCCCAAGTAGCTAGAATAAAACCAGCAAAATATGTGTTTGAACAGCTGGGCGGGTAGTTCTGTCAGCTCAACTCTGCATTCTCTCAGTATGATTGGCGGTATACCATTAAGCTTCGAGGACTTATCGTCTTGTAGCAGGAAAAACGTGGCCTCTATGTTAGCCGTGATGAAGTTAGAGAATGATTCCGAAGGACCATTAGGGCTGAGAACTGTGGTTCACAGTCCCCTCACGCTTGAGTTGCTGGAAACAGATGTGTGCTGTGCAAGTAATATTTCCCCTGCCTAAAAGTTAGAAGTGGAGAGTCCTGAAGTTTTCTTGACGGACGGCGTAGCACCTGTCTCTTTGATGATGGAAATCATGCACCCAAGGAACCCAATTGTATTATCAGCAATGGATCTGGCAAGTGATGTTTGATGATCCCTACGTTCGGCGTGTATGGCTGCTGTTCGTTAATTACGGCAACACCCTGTGCCGGGTGTGGGGCGCCACTTTCACTGAGAAGAAATGCATCCAAAAATGCTCGCTTCTTCTTAATCGGACGCTCAAATGGGGGTTTGTGCCAAGCCGACTTGTAGGTGAAGCGTGAAGAGTAAAGTAGGACTTAACTAGTTATCGTGATGTGACGTAATACACCGTCGGTGTTTGTCAACCGCGCTACGCTCGACAGATATGCCTCCTCGTTTGACAACCAACCGGATATTGCTAACAATAGAGTGATCAGTAAGGTGTACCTCCTGGTAGGATACGTCAGACGACAACAGCGTCTCCGTTGAGCCTACCAGCTTGAGCTTGCTTGGGGCGACAAGCCGTCGCAATTTTTGGGCGGTTTTTTAGAGAAAATTAGTAAACATACCACTAGTTAGATATGTGTACCTACGTAACTTCATGCGGAGAAGTGTCTGGCTTCAGATGGGTGACAGGTAGTTGCTGGGATAGGCCGACCCTTTCGAAGTCGGCTGTGCCAGGCTTTTTGACTATGTGGGGGACGCTGGGCTACCAGTGACCCACAGTATCCCAGTCATCTTACCAAATATGACCTCCCCAAGAGGTTCACCAGTAACCAACTTTCCACACCCAGACCTTGATCTGTCTGCGTGAAGTTGGAACTCCGTTGCGAAGTAGCTTTTCCAGTGTATGCTGCCTCTGAAGCACAGTGGATAACACGTCACTTGCGAGTAGAATGGTTTGCAATAGTTTCGGGGCTGAGATGAAGCTCAGTTTTACTGGGCTCGGGAGGCATTGTACAAACCATACTCCGTATTTGCCCACGTTCCTGTAACCAACTTTCCACACCCAGACCTTGATCTGTCTGCGTGAAGTTGGAACTCCGTTGCGAAGTAGCTTTTCCAGTGTATGCTGCCTCTGAAGCACAGTGGATAACACGTCACTTGCGAGGAGAATGGTTTGCAATAGTTTCGGGGCTGAGATGAAGCTCAGTTTTACTGGGCTCGGGAGGCATTGTACAAACCATACTCCGTATTTGCCCACGTTCCTGTTCAAATAGGCTCAGATAAGCTGGGCCATAGTCTGCTTGTGCGCGAGCAGCGCATCCGCAACTTCCGAATTCTGTACGATGTGTACAACCAAACTGCACCATCAATCACCCTAGGAAATTTTTGGGATTGCGAGACGTCGTTCACGGTGCCTCTCTGACCGTCCAAGGTTAGTCAGGTTCCGCTCTCGGGCAAAAATCGTTAGTTCTAGACCAGGAAGATGCCATTACCAGAACTCTGTCGACGTCTTCTATCTGACAAACAGTGGCAAGGATCGGCCATGGACGTCTGTCGTTGTAAGATTTGCAAAGCCTTCATAATGTGGGTTTAACTTCAACCGTCAGCTCAAGTACATTGGAAGGAGATCTCCATTGCAACTGATCACCTGCTTTTTGGTACGGCAACGTACTTGCGCTTTCTGAGGCGTCGCAAATGATGATAATCTCCAGCGAACGCAGGATAGTGATGAGGTCTGAGTGTGTTTCTGCCCTGTGCCCTGAGTTTGGAGGAGGTTGTGTAGTTACCACTAGCTCCCTAGAGCTTTCGATTCTGATGATAATGGATGACTGTGACGCGCCAGCACGCTGAAAAAACAGTCACGCCGCACTTACCGCGCTTTTGCTTGGTGTGGCCTTCTGGAGCTAGTTTACTGATTAATACAGGATGCGGAGGGCTTCGGTTATGGGTACCCACGGTAAGGTCGGCTGACGTCGGCGTATCTGGAACGTGAGTTATAAGAAGTGAGGAACCGACTAAATTGGTAGTTCTTTCTGTGGCCATGATAACGTCATCCCAAAAAATGGTTGGCCCGCAAGCTACACAATGGTATTTGAGGGCCGTTGTGAGGGTCTCAAAGCCTGAGATACAAGGCTATAAGGGAATAGGAAGCCCTATTGCAGTGAACCCAGTAGTTACAGAATCCACAAGCCATGGTCTTTGCTGCGAACTCCTACTTACTGAGAGCATGGTACGCAAGAGTCGGCCGTCGAATTAGTTGAACTTCCCATGCTATCTAACTAGTTTACACAGCTTACAAGGCCTAGAAGAATAACGAAGCGAAAAAACTTGTCTGCTGAAAATCTTTGGTGCCAAGAGATGTAGCTGGGTTGCTGCAGTGGATGATATGATAGTGGCAGCAACGTCACAGGAGGAAGTTCATACAGGAGAAGTAACTGGAGGTTTAATGAATTCTTATGAGACAGTAATGTCGCTTTTGTAAGCAATTCGTCACAATACTATCGCTTCTTGCTTCAACTTCAAATAACTAAATGACCACTTCGACTTGAGGTTGGTAACCTAGGTAGGAAGCAACAGTCTTCGGAAGCTTCTTATCATCACGCGTATAATTGGAGAGCTAAGCGCTATTATAATGGAACGTAAAAAGTGACTTCGGTATCTGTGTCCACTTTTTAAGTTCGAACGTGAAAATCTGATCCAACCCTATCCTCTCCAAGTGTTTACCCGTGTATATTCTACTTCTGTTCCTAATCGATGACTGGATCCTTACTTGGATGTTTCTGTTTTGCCGCGTCAATTAGATAATGGTGTGAACAGCCGGTTGCCTATTATTGTACACTGTTTGAATGGTGCGTGCGTCACTCTCTTGAAGTTTGATTTGTTCCCCTTGTTTCTGAACCTCTTGACTGCGTTGAGGAACCCTGCCAGGGATATGAGTGTTGCATTATGTGATAATAATAATAATGCATATTTCTCAACGCATTCGTGAGAGACACGCTCGGATGTGCGCGATCATGACAGATAATTACAGGCGTTACAAAGCAACAAACAGTTGCATAATATGACAATCATGATGTCTGTCAGCAAAAGAAAGCGTAATCTGAGAGAAAAGGGTTGAAGTTCACAAACTTCCAATGCACGCACCACGGAAGAACATAGTCCGCTTGTTCCACTGATTCAGTCCAGACGACGAGATATTACAAATGTTTACCTTTTACAAAGTTAGGCAGGAGACAGTGTTTCGAATATTTGATGGTCACGCCGGAAAATAGGTGCAAGTACACCTTCGAAGGAAGTTCGCTGTCACTTGGCCCAATTAGCGTCGGAAAAATGTTGAAATAATTTGGCTTGGGGAGGAAGGACGGGAACTTCCGAAATTCGGCAAAGAATTTAGCAGTCTCTAGAGCAGGACTATGCTGATTGCTCGAAAACGCCAAAAAGTGGAAAATCTCGCGAACCGCTCGATCAATACGGGGTTTCTAACGTCCATTCATCGCGAAAATTTTCCTCGCATAACGGATGTTTTGAGAGTGACAGAAAGAACACAATCTCAACGTGTTAAATGGGAACATGTGGAGTGATCACATGAATAATGTATGATGTATATGGTATATATTATATATAATGTGTATGTAATATTTTCTTGACAAAAACTTCACGCGATATTAATATTTTCGTGTTTTTTTAATAAAGTATATAATATTGGCAGGCAATTGTTATAGTATTCCACGATGATTGGGTAACCAGCAGCTACTTCTAGAATGATTATCACGTGATAATCAAAACTCCGTACGAAGTTTCCACGTCAGTTTTTTCATAGGTCTAAAGTTTGGGTTAAAATTTCTATTTCACATCACAAGGTTACTGGTGGCTAACGAGTGGGGTTTGATGTTCCTCAAGTTCTCAGAATCTAACTGAAAGTGGAATATTTCAGCTAATATTGGATAACGACGAAACGCCACTGCGGTAAACTCAATGAGGTTATTGCACTGATCAGTTAAATCACACGGTCATTGAGGTATAATCGAGATTTCAGATGAATCAAAGATCAGTTTATAAGCGGACTAATATTAAACAGCAATGAGACGTTATGAATTTCCTGCTGCTGCCTTATTAAACATTTTCAGAGTAAATGGAGAAAGTGACCGCAAAATCACTCAATCATTAACCCCGACCATATAATTGTTAGTAGAACTGAAGCTCACCGTCTGCAACTTTCCACACAATACGCCTACATATCCCACATTGCAAATGGCGGGTTATTCTGAAGTCATACTGTAACTAAACAAGAACAAGCTGACGGCAGTTGGGTGTTCAACATGTAATCGAATGCGTCCTCATTTTTCTTGTTCGTAACGTTATAAACAATGAAGCCGAAATTTCCCTAAGAGTGAAGTTGTTGAGTGCCTCACGACAGACACACAAAAGACGGCCGACCATCTTAGTGTGCTACTAAGTACAGGGGACACAGTACAAAATGTGAATTCAGGTTTCAATGCGGTTATGTAAGGTAAATAGGGCGGAGTATCCCCCCCACAGTTTTTTTGGGAAGCGTTTTCTATGCTAGTCAAATAAGCCATTCGTACCGGCTACCACTAGTTAAAACCTGATGGCTTACCAGGGTTTACTGGTTAGTACGGATGAGCATATATATGATACGTGGAAAAAGCTTACGTGTGTGTTATCATTCTGTCTTTTTCTCTTTCTGTGTTTGTTTAAAGTACAACTTTATATCGTTTATTCACTGAATTAACTATAAGTTTCAGTTTCATATTATTCAACATTCTGAACAACGCGTGCGCAATAACAAACATGAATAAAATGAGGTTGATTTTCAACAGTTTTGTGAGTACGCAGGGAATCCAATGCCACATGGGGTGTGAGTAAACGGTGGAGACGCATCAAACGATTTCAGGCAAGCTGTTTTTCAGTAGGAGCCTGATAGTGTGGACGGGTATGTGCGTTATATGCAGCTGACAGCTAAATGTTTTCCGGACCACATTCAAAAAGGACATCAGAAGATACACAAAGTTTGAAGATAGACATTATGTTGATGATGTAAGATAGCTGTCCAAGCCCCTTTGAAACGCTGAATGGCGGGACTTTCTGTGAGTTTATTCGAAAGTCTATTCCAAACAGAAGTACATTACAATAGAGAAGTTGGCGCGTATTTTTTCAGAGCTATCAGGATTGGAAAAGTGGAACCTTTATTTCTTAGAACAAAAGGGGAGTTGTGGTTTAAGTGAGCGGCGAACGCTGTAGTGATGGCAACCAAGCGTATCGGATTATAACTTTGATCTTCGCAACCAAAGTGGATCAATACCAAGTGTTTGACATCGTTCACTAGGGGTGAGTAAGTCTGAATATCCTAACAGGCTTTCAGTAAATGAACGTTGGAGATTTTCTAACACAGGCATATCAGATTTACATAGAGGACAGTAAATGAAGGTGCAATACTCGAGTTGAGGTCGAGCACACATTTTGCGAAGGGCCACCTTCGCATCCGTTAGACCGGATGTCTTTTCGATGAAACCCTTTTTTAGGTTTTGCTACCT
>LOND01000689.1:103064-125081 GCA_014220965.1 Paragonimus kellicotti | reverse complement strand
CGGATTTGGTTGGGTTAATCTGTTTTTGCGATTCCATCATCAGATTGCCGCACCTCTGTAAGCTAAATAATGCATGCAGCTTCCTTGTACAATCAAAGACTTGAACCTATAATGTTAATTGGGTAGACCAATGTCGATCTATGTAATTTGCTGTTGGACAATGGGAGACAGCTAAGCCGATGGCTAGTCATGAGTGATCAATTCCTTTCACAAATTCTCGTTAATTGCAAAGGCGCTATCAGGAAGAAGGCGAAACAATTGTCCCAGAACAACGTTTTTTTTCCTGACACAGAAGCTTCGTCAGACTGCATAGACTGATCGTCAGTTCAACAGTATTTAGAGCAGGCTTGATGTAAGCTTCCCTCTTTCGTGAGTTACCGATAGGCAGTGCCAACAAACTGATTATTACTGATCGTTACCAGTTATTCTGAAGTTATCAATCCTCAATCAGTCTCAAACACCTTTTAACTAATGACTAAAACATTGGTTCCTAACCAATTGACAACTTATTAGTGGTTCTTGAGTTATGCCCATAAACAGTCTAACATTATTCAATTGTATTTGGAATAACAATCAAATAATTATTGAGCAAACTCTTCGGATAGACTACCGCATAGCCGGTAACCTAGCAAAGACAGTTTGAATAACTTTTGCATTCCAGCGGCTACCGAACCCAAGTCACTTAACTCAGTATTATGAAAACGAAAAACATTTGGTCGGATATGGCTTCTCTTGTGAAGCGGTGAAATGAATGGATCAGTGCTTGGTTTAATCGAAAAAAGCATGAACAAAAGAGTTAATCAACTCATCATTAAGTTATCGGTGATATGTATAGCTTCCATGAGTTCAGTTCAGTTGGTATTTCTATGAAAATTCACCCCCCCCTCCACATACACACACTATGTAAGTGTATCGAACTGAAGAGGAATGAGAAAAAACACGCACACACGTATGTCACCCAAGTAAATTGTCCATAAACTTGTAGAGTTTGATGTCTACGGCTAGTCATTAATGCTTCAGAACGGTTTAAAATATGTGAGTTGCGGGCATCCATCTAGACAGTAAGTGATTGCATAGTATTGACTTGGCGACCTGCTTTCGCTAAAGAGTCTGAGTTATGTGCCGTCTCGTATTCGCTAAGTGTAATTTACCGAGGGTAAAGTGATGCACCTCTTGTCAAACATGTTACATACCGTTTGGTTCTTGGCTCAAGTGTTCTCTGTTCTCCTGTTTTCGTAAATGCAGGAAACTAATAGGTAGTTGTGTAGCACACAGGATTTTCTTTTTTACAGGGGCGAGAGATAGTAAGCTGACTTGTGAGATCAATACGGGTTTTGCAGAGTTGAAAACTCACCTCAACCTGAAAAACGCACCTTTCTGTTTGTAATACGTATTGATGACTAATGCTCTATCTATTACATATATTCAATGACTTTTGTATGTGTGTGTGTTTAAAGACACTCTCACTAAATGAGGATGACTTTGAGTTTTAAGATAAACACTTGTGTCTCCATATGAATAGAGTTTGTTGATGTGTTTAAACTGTTACATAAAAGTTGCGAAGACAAAACAAGAAACTGTTAATAGCACTATATCAGACTTCTTGGACGCAATAATTAGGCCGAATATATCGATCAAATTAAGCAAATGAATTTAAACAAGCAAGGAATTGTATAAGAGGTACTAGACCTGAGTTTCAATCCTGTTACAGCCCACCAGTAGCATATACCACGTTCCGATGAAGCCACCTTGCTTACCACTGTAAAACCGGTCTCATATTAGCTGCAACCGAGTTGGTCTTTCTAGGCATTTTATCATGTTGGCGTATGATTATTGCTTAGATTGTCCGATTTTTTTTGGGAGTTATCGACTTTAAGACGGTTGCAACCTGACCACAAAGCCAGGAATTCCAAACTCAGAAATACCTAAGCAATCACTCTGAAGTCATTTGAGCAAGTACGCGAGTGTGTAAGCGACCTGTTCTCGCCTGAAATGATGAAACCGGTTCTACTGGTCTGGTTTGTTATAATGCGTTTTCAAGGGCTAGTGTAATTAATGTCACCTCATTATCTTTCGTGCAATCACTCATGGCCATCTATGAGCCCCAGTTGGCATCGTTTTACATCACTACGATGAAAACGACGAGAAAATTACGCACACAATCATTTATGGGGGCTCAATGTCGTCCTCTGTGTTATCTACCATAAAATGGTAGACAGTGGATTCTGTTTGTAGCACAAACGTCACTTTCATGAAACCCTGTCCAGTTAGACCCACTTGGTGGGTAAGTGCAGTGTGCATTGTCTCAAAAATAAGCGGCAACCCAACATCAGTGACTAAATATGAGGAATTCACCCGAATACAAACCGCTAAAATCAAAAAAAGACAAGTCATTCGGCAGATTTGATAATTTAAAAGAGACCCAACTGCAAAAATCTGGACTTTGACTAGATTCGATCCATCAACTGAGACAAACGTGCCCAGATGTGGCAACTGCTCCACGAGCTGTGTTGCGAAGCAGGCTAAAAGCTTAGAAATTTTACATTTGGACCTGGTTACCCACCAAGCAAGCTGTATCCTACGCAACCTATCAAATGATCCAAGATATTGTCTACCTAAGCAGATTATCCCAATTCATTCCTGGCTGGAATCCACTAGCGTCATTGATGAGCACCGAACGTTTTTCTGTTAATACATAACTTTTCAGTTTGGCATCATTCTGTATGCAAAAAGAAATGTTTGTGAAATGCTCATTTTGTAAAATGTTAAACATTATTTGTTTAATAAGACGAGTTACACACTGCTGATGTTGCACAGATTTCGTTAAGTTAACTAGCAGCTTCTGTGTGCAACTCCCCAATGAAAAAACGATTGCAAATTTGGATTTTAAATAGTCACTTTCATGTAATCAGATATTTGTGTGACAAAATTTAAAGACCAGATCGTTACCTTGTCAACTTTACACTTACGAGTGATGTCTTCCATTCGGCAACAAGGTCGTATTCGAACTGCTTTATGAGAAAGAGACTGTTAGAATGACGCAATGCTTGGGGTTGTACGTTCTGGCATATTGTATCGGTAATCAAGATTTTGAAAAGCTATAATTGATACGTCTGTCCTAATGAAGTTGTATGATCAAGCATGCTAGTCAGTTGAGTAACGCACACTCGTGTGACAGTGCTTCCGTCATACTCTCTTTTGATGATATCATCTGACTTGGTTAACTTCTGGGCTTGACTAATCAAAACGGAATATTTCAAATGACAAGAGGTGGCAATATGTGGAAAGTTGATTTGTCTTTCGAAATCCAGTGTTAATTACTGTGGTTTCGGGCGATTACTGGAAAGCGAGCAGACAGTAATTTGTTTCATCCAGAGCGAGAACGAATAGACGCGCAACCTTTTCAACAAACTTACCAATTCGCTTCTACAAATCACTGTTTACAGTGCATAACACAGATGCTCGTGTGAGCCGTTTTTTATACCCAATGTCTTAAATCTCGCAACTAGCAAGTTAACATGTGCGTTTTACGACATGTTGGCAAAGGGGTTCACACACTGGGAATGAGTTCTTAAGGGGACGTTTATAATGATGTGTTTCAATTTTTTATGTAGCTTCTAGGACTATTGACGCCACTAAGTGTCGGTAAACTGTGGAATAATGTTTGTTTTCACTGTACCCTTCTGTGCATCTTCGAAATACGATAAATTGATCACTTCGTCATTTAACTCTGATGATCACACAGAGTCCCAGCGTAGCCATGATGGATGGAAATAAATTACTTTGATTTCAAAACGAGACCATTTTTCACCTTGTCTGGGTGGTTTTTGACATTTTTGTAATGTGATGGGCAACCGGATTGGAAGCACGGCTATTCCAACACTTGGTGGAATATCTCAGTACGACGGTAAGGTATATCCGAAAACATACAGCGAGTGGATTGCGGACAACGCGCGCGACCGGACGAGCTAACGTTCAGCAAAATCGGACCAACGGACGAGAAATGGCAGGCAAAAACGACAGAAAGCCTCAACCACACACACACCGCCATTGTATCGTCGACTGGAATCCCGGCCCATAAACGTGAGCGTACAGCTGGAATGGAAACGTGTTGAGTTGGATAATAAAGATGGTGCTTCACTGAACGACTTTTTTGCTACAACACAATTTTTATCGGAGCACTTGCACATTTTTTGTCACCCATAGTGGGCGGAACAGTTGACTTTTAATTTGTCTTATTTGCACTAATAAAAGGAATCCACTATTTTAATTGGCGATGGATTCATTAGAAACGACACACACTTATCATAAGTCTAACTGGTCAGCAAAAAGTTGTTTTCAGATAGCTTTTTGTCAGTTTTCGGTGGAACTCAGTGGGATGTTGCCCAATTGCTTACAGGATAGAAAGCTGTCAAAAAAAGGAATTAGCCCTTTAAATCGCACAAAATATTGTTATGAGTTGGTCTGATTTGTAAGCCATGTAGCTTCTACATTTTCTTGTTGATAAAAAGCTAGGTTTCATGCCTTATATCATACAGCTAGAACATTGAAACTTTCAAAACATTTGACAATAACATTAGTCGCATAACTTCCTAATGCAATGTCGTATATAACTGTGTACACCAATATCTTACTCATCAATGGTGAAGTTAACCGGTATCAGATTTCACCCTTTGCCTATATTTGAGCTAGTTAGTTATATTTGGGTAGACAGAATGTGCCCTAGTCTCAGTCAGATCTTCAGGATTCTCACGTGCACTGTTAGTTATAATCAATTAATGTATGTGCTCAGTTGTTCTTTCCACTTAACATTCATTTGTTTAATCACCTGATTGGAATGGAATTGAGTCATCTGTTGTTTGAAACTATGTTTACCAATCAAGTTACCTTCTTTTATCTGATCATTTCAACCATACCAGATACACCCGATTGAGCGCCTGGCAGCTTGTGATCCTGGAACATTTTGGTGACCATTCTTCCAGATGAGTAGCCGCGGATTTGGTTGGGTTAATCTGTTTTTGCGATTCCATCATCAGATTGCCGCACCTCTGTAAGCTAAATAATGATGCAGCTTCCTTGTACAATCAAAGACTTGAACCTATAATGTTAATTGGGTAGACCAATGTCGATCTATGTAATTTGCTGTTGGACAATGGGAGACAGCTAAGCCGATGGCTAGTCATGAGTGATCAATTCCTTTCACAAATTCTCGTTAATTGCAAAGGCGCTATCAGGAAGAAGGCGAAACAATTAGTCCCAGAACAACGTTTTTTTTCCTGACACAGAAGCTTCGTCAGACTGCATAGACTGATCGTCAGTTCAACAGTATTTAGAGCAGGCTTGATGTAAGCTTCCCTCTTTCGTGAGTTACCGATAGGCAGTGCCAACAAACTGATTATTACTGATCGCTTACCAAGTTATTCTGAAGTTATCAATCCTCAATCAGTCTCAAACACCTTTTAACTAATGACTAAAACATTGGTTCCTAACCAATTGACAACTTATTAGTGGTTCTTGAGTTATGCCCATAAACAGTCTAACATTATTCAATTGTATTTGGAATAACAATCAAATAATTATTGAGCAAACTCTTCGGATAGACTACCGCATAGCCGGTAACCTAGCAAAGACAGTTTGAATAACTTTTGCATTCCAGCGGCTATCGAACCCAAGTCACTTAACTCAGTATTATGAAAACGAAAAACATTTGGTCGGATATGGCTTCTCTTGTGAGCGGTGAAATGAATGGATCAGTGCTTGGTTTAATCGAAAAAAGCATGAACAAAAGAGTTAATCAACTCATCATTAAGTTATCGGTGATATGTATAGCTTCCATGAGTTCAGTTCAGTTGGTATTTCTATGAAAATTCACCCCCCCCTCCACATACACACACTATGTAAGTGTATCGAACTGAAGAGGAATGAGAAAAAACACGCACACACGTATGTCACCCAAGTAAATTGTCCATAAACTTGTAGAGTTTGATGTCTACGGCTAGTCATTAATGCTTCAGAACGGTTTAAAATATGTGAGTTGCGGGCATCCATCTAGACAGTAAGTGATTGCATAGTATTGACTTGGCGACCTGCTTTCGCTAAAGAGTCTGAGTTATGTGCCGTCTCGTATTCGCTAAGTGTAATTTACCGAGGGTAAAGTGATGCACCTCTTGTCAAACATGTTACATACCGTTTGGTTCTTGGCTCAAGTGTTCTCTGTTCTCCTGTTTTCGTAAATGCAGGAAACTAATAGGTAGTTGTGTAGCACACAGGATTTTCTTTTTTACAGGGGCGAGAGATAGTAAGCTGACTTGTGAGATCAATACGGGTTTTGCAGAGTTGAAAACTCACCTCAACCTGAAAAACGCACCTTTCTGTTTGTAATACGTATTGATGACTAATGCTCTATCTATTACATATATTCAGTGACTTTTGTATGTGTGTGTGTTTAAAGACACTCTCACTAAATGAGGATGACTTTGAGTTTTAAGATAAACACTTGTGTCTCCATATGAATAGAGTTTGTTGATGTGTTTAAACTGTTACATAAAAGTTGCGAAGACAAAACAAGAAACTGTTAATAGCACTATATCAGACTTCTTGGACGCAATAATTAGGCCGAATATATCGATCAAATTAAGCAAATGAATTTAAACAAGCAAGGAATTGTCGCTGTGACCAGTTTATAATTTTCAGAAAATCTCAGATAATAGAGTTTGAATTGGCACTACCTTGATCGTGTTAACCACACGCTGGTGTTCAGTTGGGTTGGTAATATGAATTATGAAAGAATGCTTACTGGAAAAAATGTGTTCACAACATATTGCACTCATGTAACAGTTGAGGTAAATCAAAGAAGTACGTTCACGAGACTCGCGTGAGAGGGAAAGAATACTCGTAACGACAGGCTATGCCAAATATTAACCTTTAGTTCCCCCTGACAACAATCGCTTTAACTGATATGGAAAGATGATTGGTCAAACATTTTTGGTTTATTTGATTGCGGATGCCTTGTCGGTAAACTGAAGATTCTTTAAGTTTTGTTCAATATGTTTGCCGATCTACCGACCTTAAAGGTTTCATTTGTGTTAATTGTTGCACGCTCACAGTTTTCTAGTTCAATCAAGTGGGCTTTCTTTCGTGTATAACGCTCGAACTCTCAATTACTGAAGAAAAATCTTCTGCGTGATCTAGCTTTGAGGATACCCAACTTGAACTGTCACCGACTGTTTATCTTACAAGCCACTGATGATCATATCCACTGTATCTTGATACCGCTTTTTGACGGTGAAACTCTGCACGAATTTAGCATAGACATTCTGGTGTAAAAGGTGAACACAACACAAGTTAAGATTTATAGTCAGCCCATACATGGAAAAGACAACAGATACGCTGTCAATATCAGTTCACAAAGGATTGCGAATTAATTGAAAATGTACGAACATGAACCAACAGGACCATCATGGGAATCAGAAAAGTCTTACACGTCAGAGGTTTAGCGATATTGTGTCAGATCTTCATGACCATCCTGCAATTAAGGTCTGTGCACACTGGAATGCACTGTTTAACTCCGTGGTCATGGCTGAAACGGTTGAAAGTTCTGAAACCATTGAATAGCTCACACTTTAAATTCTTTGTTCACCCTCCCCGGTCATCAGATATGTGTACTTGATGGGGTGCTCCTTCAGTGGCTTTCAGTGTTCAAATCTGATGTGATCGTTAGTTGGGTACCTTCATCCAAGTTTTCCGTCGATCACCTTCATACAACTTTCTCTGAAATTCGTAAATCGTCCAGTACATATTAATCTTGCCCTGACACAGGGTCCAAAACACACTGCTACAGATCTTTCTCGTTTACGTAAAAACCTATGAACATATAAATCTCATAACCTGTGTCAATCGAGTTCGAAGTTAATAATTACAGATTATATTGAAGTGATGTGCAGCCGCTGGAGGGTGAAGTAAATGCCAGCGTAAATATACAGCGTCGACTTTGTGACTGTTGTTATTAGTTTCGGAATAGACAGCACGGGCCGATGGTTTGGGTATTCGGTTGTTCTAGAAGCTCAGCATTTTGATTGCAAACGTTTCATTGTTAAACAAGATGAGATCACCGGTCCTTAAAAGTTTAAACGTCTGGGAATGAACAAACTTCAAACTCCCGAACTTATATGCTTCGACTGTAGTGAGCTGAAACTGGAACGACTTCCTCAGTGTAAAAAGCATAGTCAATCAAACCTCTCATATAAGCTGTTCGGAGTGCACTTGGAGTCAATCGAGGCCAGCTAATCAGAAAAACAATCATCTGCTACCTTAAGTTTGTTTCAAGGGAAGGATTCGTAAAATAGTGGATCTGAATGTGCACGGAATTTAACCAACTGGGTTATATGAATCCAAGTTGTAGAAAGCAGTAACGAACTAGCTTGTCAACATTCAACTAGACTGCCACTAAATAGCAACTTCTGATGTGAACGTAGCAGTTCACCTATGAAAAAGGGTATCGTTCCTCTACTAACCTGAGATCGTCTAATGTCCCTCAGCCATTCGTTGTTTCGATTTTTATTTTGAGGTGGTAGTCAAACACGCAGCAACAATTACATCGTCTAGTTTGATGGTGAAAATTTTGTAACCTAAATGAGGGCTCAACGAAAAACTCAGCAAACAACACAAAGGCTGCTTCAGACTTTTCGAATCCGTTAGTTTCAAATGTCGTGAAAAATATCTCGAATTTCTTTATATGGATAGGAAAATGATAAAAGCTTGAGGAAACAACAGCGGAGGAGCATTTGAACTAACTTTAATATTAACAAACGTGTTTTTTGAGTTTGATCCTGGGATAGTTAAGCTATGAGCTACAGCGAAAAAAGTGACTGCTGTTTGCGTTTGCTGTGTTCGCGATTTATCTTATTAGTGTTAACCATAATGACGTGAATTTCGACAAAATTACTTCAGTAGTAACAAATGTTGTGTATATACAAATTATGAATGGGATTGAATAATACCAATTTTTTGTCGTTCAATTATCGTACTTTCATGGGGGTAATTTTAGCAACGAACCTGGCCAAGTAATAGTGTACTCAGAGTAAAAAAAAGTGCAAACATTTCTAAAATAAGCTGAACAATACATAATAACTAATTATGGTAATACGGACGTCAAAGTTAAAGCTGAATAACACTGGTATATTACTTAACATCAGCGGTCTACCATTCATGCTGCGACGTTTACTAGTTCAAATTTTACCCTCCGCCATCTCTGTCTTTTGCCAAAAATGCAAATTTGCTACGTAAAAACATATTCTCGTGGGAATCAGTGAACGTGAGACAAACTTTTCAATATCCGCATCATAGGTAACTGACAGCCCTGGTATCTGTGCACTTAAAAACTGTCTTTGGCTAAGTTCCTGGAGCTGTTTTCTGAAGCTGCCCATTTTGTAAAACATAACCAAAGAAGTGTGTAAAGTTTTCATTGTCCTAATATGGTAACTTCGAACAAAGATGGAAACTAATGAGAAAATATTTTGTGTTTGCATCCTTTCAACAGGTGTTTGTTAAGGCCGCATGCTATACTTATTCTTATCTGTCGTTACCATGGCCGACATTCTGGAAAGTACTGCTGAGGATTCTTGCGATACTATGTTGCGTTTCATTCCAGTAGTATTTTTTCCTGCATATGGTACGCGAATGACACTGTTCCATATGATCCCTATACTGACGGCATAAGTATGACGCCGGATAAACCAAACGATGAAGCTGGTCCTGTACGGACTGTACTTCTGTCTTTCAAAGTGCGAAGTGGTGCCTCAAGACTTGGAAATTTCTACTCGTGTTTTACTGTCTCAAGCATCTCTTTTGATAATGTGGACAGGTCCATCCAAGTGTGTGGTGCCGTATCGTCAGTCTTTAATAGTTTTACAGATATATCATCAAAACTAACGACGACACGTGTTACGATTTCTAATTTTTGCCGTCCGTGAAATCTGAAAGTCACCGATATGAAAGATTTTATTCGTGCACGGTGTACTTTTTGTCCTATGATTCTGTTTTTGACGAACAGCTGAAATGACTCATCGCATCCAACTACTGTTCGCTCAGTAAATTATCCCAACTTGAGCGCAGTAATCACATGAGTACCGCGGTCATTTGTTCAAATTAGGAAAGTGTGCTGTTCGCATTGATTGTGCCACGAACTCTTTATCGCAGGTTATGGTAGCACCAGGCCTTATTTGCCGAGGCTGCCAGTGACCGGACAAAATCATGAGGTAGACTTGCAATAACTTCAACACAAGCATTGGTAATCTAAACTGTCTCAGTGTCTAAAGACACTGTGCGTTGCCTAGCGGTTGGGATGCTCATGACTACCCAAGTCGCTCCTTAGAAGCGCTATCCGGCATAATGGATTGCAGCGGAAAATGCTGTGTTTGTACTCATATTATTGATGTATTTTCCGGTTAGATTTATTCCATCATTTACTGCTTATTTTTCAAAAGATGTGTGTGCGCGCAATAAACGGCGTTTGGACGCAGAGTACTATCCGATAAAATACAAGTATTTTTATGTTTACATGTATTCAAGCTCAGATCTCATTAAAGACAGGATCGGAAAAATATAACCGCATCACATAAGGTTTTCAGAACAGAACATCTGAATATTAAAGTTACTTGGCTGTGGGCATTTGGTGATTGTGCGACTCACCCCAATCATGTTGAACAAACGTTACAGTTCATGTTAAATGGGCATTTAACAGCTTCACACAAGCTGACAAACTTACTATAAGAATGTACAGGTAGTTGCGAACATTTTAGATTTTAAAAAAGAATGAATTAACCTTTGTAAACGCCGCGTATGTAGATTAATTGATATAACTGAATTACACGCCAGCGGTTTTAACTGACTACGGTCATTCGACATGCATTCTGTAGATCTGATGTTATGGACAAGTGATATACTACAGAGTGTTGTAACCATTACGATATCAATTCAAGTGAACGGAGTCATCAAATCTGCAAGGTAGTTTAGAAATAAATATGAACACAGGCAGCTGAATTTATCCACGCGTTAATAAGATGACTTTTGAGATTTTGCGTTCACGTCAGACAATTTATTGACTGACACTCTGTATGTCACATTTCAGGGGCTTCAATATGACAGAACCAATCCGAGACAATCTGGTTGCCAAATTCGATTACTATGCCACTGAAAGTCATGAACTGACTGTATTGGAAGGTGAACGGTTAACACTACTCGACGATTCGTCCTTATGGTGGAAGGTGATGAATACGGCAGGTGAGGTTGGCTACGTGCCAAGCAACTACGTCAAATCCGCACGCCAGGTAAACAGTCTTACGCAAGCCATACTAATAAGGTTGCTGTTAGAATCTGCTCTCCAATTTCATGAACTCTTTGAGTCGAAAGAAAGGAAATAACAGATCAAAATTGACTGGCTTTACTACTACTCCATTGGCAAGTAGAACCATAGATGACCTAAGCTTGCCACAACCGTCCACAAAGCATAACCGCACCAATGCAACGCACGTCGAAGAAACCCTGCAAACACCAAAAGACAGCAAGACAGGTGACGTACCGTCAACTTTGATGTCCAACCCATTGAATACTATTGTTCGTGGTGCTAGGAATGGAGTATTTTACTCTTTCAACAGGAATTCTCATCCTTCAGGGGCCATTCCAATGACCGAAACAAATAATCGTTATAAAAACGTACGGGTGAGCGAAAAAAATCCTGTAGCTAAAGGATTGTATGTCGTTAACCCTTGCACTGATTTTCATGCTTTCGGTTTAAAATGTTTTATATGATAAAGCCAAATCAGGATCAATCACACTCATTAGGGACATATACATATATATATTGCAGTCGTATCTGAGCCAGTCGTTCATTTTGAAACCGTGGTAATGCGAATATAGAGCTTGGAAAAAGATAGTAAAGATACAGTGCTCCTCCTGCACAGCGACTACATCTAGGGAACATAGAAATGGGTCGTTTATTTGTGCATGACTTTGTGAAACAGACCACTATTTGTGCCCTTATTCATGCCATAGGCAACCGTTCCTCACGTGATAGATTACAACGAGGATAGCTAATTTGTCTGTAATTATTTCACTACCGCACTACTTTGTTTTCATTAACATTGTCATTACGAATTTTGCTACTCCATGTTGGTTTTCTCTGAGCATACGACTAAACCATTGGCAACTTGGCAGTAGTTTCCAGTGTGTAAATTATCACTCGTCCGGTACTTGGAGTATCCCTTCGGCTGGGAAGTCTCTATTTGCTAAAGCTTACTGTTTCCTCAGGTTTTATTTTGTTGGTCATTTTTAACGTCCTCACTGACTGTGATATGAGTATATAAGTGCTAAGGACTGAACAAATGGCAGACCTACCAATTGTTGCATGATGACAGCAGTAAAAACAGGATAGCATTGTCAAATTCTTCACAATGAAATTGTGCTTGTATTAGGACGGAATAAGGAACTCACCTACAGCATCCAAAAAGAATTATTTAACAGATTACACCAAATAAATGAACTTATAACCTGGCAATTCAGAATCAAATAAAAGATTATTGTCTCGAGTATTTCATTCATTGTCTTTACTGAAGTCATATTTTTGAATTTTGACTGCATGTTCACAATCTAAGTAATTCTTGCATTTTTGATAGCTGAGTTGTGATACATTCTTCGTTGAAAAGACCAGTTTAATGACCGTCAGTAAGGCGAATTTGGATGAGTCGTGAATTTGTCTAGGAGGATCACAATTTTTACTTTTTTGCCAACGTTCATTACTTAATATCTTCAGCAAAGCAGTTAAAATTTCCTCAGTCATTCACATCTTCTGTTCAAACGAAACCTCTCTGATTTTCCATTCCGACCAAAGCGAAGAACCCCCATTTTCCGCTTCACTGTTCAGTCACTTCGGTCTGACTTGACTTGACCGTAAACAAATTTAAAATGTTGTAGTTCACCTGGGACCAACCTCGCTGTCAGGTCTTACACTTGTGATGCATCCCTGTGTGACACTGTTGCAGCCACAACCGCAGATGAACAGGTGTAAAGTGAGTGATATACAACGGTATACTTTCGATCCTCTCGCTTAATCAGGTAGGTCAGACGGGGATAAATGTTCATTGCCCAGCACTCGTTCCAAAATCTATTGACTTAAGGCTTTGGCTGAACTGAACACGAATTGGGAGTACAATTCCTGAATTGTCCGTTACATGTTGCCCGTTGACATGCATTTACCCTTGGGATGACTCACTCTTTTTGCTCACATATGACACCAAGTGATTCAACCTACCATTATGAACTCCATGTTTCACATAGTTTATGACAGTTTGAAAAATCACAAAAGTCAACCATGAGTATGATGCAAACTGCCATCGTAGTGGTCGCTGTTATGTAACTCAGCATTGAAAAAAGCGGTGGTGATAGGGGTCACAAGAGTGGGCGTCCAAAACGATACATTTTCCACTGTAGTTGCACCGGTTTCTAATAAGTAATCGCCGTAAAGAACTGGTCGTTACGAAAAAGAAGAATAGTTTTAGGCAGCTACTTTGTGTTGGATTTATCAAAATTAATAAACCTGTAACTGATCTTTAGTAGGACGCTGGATGAAAAAGGATTTCAAACCTGAGGAGGATATACCAAAGAAAATGTATACTGTGCATCTAACCCCATGCAAGAAAGCCACCATCAACTTAGCCGTCTGCTTTCAATATTCCTTTCTTATGATTTTGCACTTTGTGACAACTGTGACGCTTGTGATGTCCACCTACTTTGTTCCGCACGACTGGAACGTTTCAGTATGAACTCAAAAACTTTCCATCACGCCAGTACGTCTTTGTTAAGGCAACAAGTCCAAATACGTACACAAGGCATGGGTCATTAGCTGACGTCACGTTGTTAAGAAGAATACCTGGACTAGTCGCTAGTTTTGGTTACGGTTCTCGTAGTTCATTTGTTCATAAACGATACCGATTGGTGTTTAGCATCCTCTAACAATGACTCGGTATACAACGAATTGCTCATCATCTGGCAACCTGATCACACCCAGATACTAATGTTGATGATTTTAAGTAGCAGACAATCAACAGTGAGGGTCAAATTTGTTCATTCTATCAATCCTTAACTATCCATAGACTAATGTAGTTGAACCATATAGTACACATGCTGACCGATTAATTTCCTCATCGAAAGCTTTTTCTCGATGCACCGGACAAGTGATGCAAGGTTCGAATTGAACGAGCGATGACTACGCGCAAATAACTGGAAGCACACGTCCACTATATATCGGTTTCAATTCTTGAGTTGAGGTCATTTAGCTCATAAAGTCAACATCCGAAAACGTTTGGAGAACTGGACTGAGTGACAAGAACATTGCCGTTGTTTGGCTGGTTTGTCTCTAAAGTGTGTACAACTAGCGAATCGACTGTAGTGAAAGCTATTTGGGAATTATTCTGCTGATACCGCTTTACTGTCATTCACTAACTAATGTTGATCATCAAGTAACCCTGAATTTGAATGCTTGGGTTTAAATATGGGAATTTCGGACCTTAGGCTCCAGTTCTTTCGTTTATTTTGTTTCTCAATTAAACTTCAAGCTTTTCTCTTTTCCCACGGTTGTGTGACATGTATACAACGACAAACAACAGTATTGCTTAGGGTGGTGATGACGAAATTGATGAGGATTAGTTTTTAGGGTGTTATCCACAAAAACATTGGTAATTTATAGTGTAACCCTGTTCTTTTGTGGCTTAAGTGTATGTGATACTGAGAATTGTCGGTTATGTCTTTGCCATTTATGAGCTGCTTCGATACTATAGCAGACAGGTTGCTAAGAAAAAGTACACGATGTAAATTCATACAGACCTGCTGTTAACTGCTTGGGTAAACAACAGAAATCTGCTACTTAATGGGTAAATCAAATGGAAAATATGTGGCAATTATTTAACGGGAACAAACTTATGCCTTTCAGAAATCGAACATACAACTGGTCATTTGACATGCTTAACCACGTATCGCGCATTTCGATATTTTCTGCTACTAATCGTTCGTTTCCGCTCAGCTCTACGCTATAGTTCTTATTATTATGCTATGTTTCCGTCCATTAATCGCAAAATCTTCTCAGGTTCCTTTGGACGACGTACCAGCCCCACCGATCCAAATCACAACGTCACAACACTCGGAAGTGACCCTGAACGCAGGGCCCACCTTCCCGTCTGAAGGTCTCTGCCGAGTACTTGTGTCGTACACAGCCTGTATGTCAGACGAACTGTCCATTCAAGCCGGAGATCGCATACGTGTCCTTCGCAAAAGTGCTGATGGATGGTGGTTTGGACAGCTTTTGTCAAACAGTCTGAATCCCGTTGTTGGTTGGTTTCCGTCAAGCTTAGTCGTTGTAGACTCGTCCAATGGTTATTCCAGGTAGGTTTTTATGCTTCCGTCCCCATTAAAAGTGACCACGGGGTTCCGTACTGGAATCAGTGTTTCGTAACTATGGGTCTGCGTAGATCGCGTCTAGTCAGCGGTGAGTAGGAACTCAGATTTGTGTGCGCTTGTAATCATGACATGCGTTAAGCACTTACCTCTAACCAGTGATATCAGAGACTAACTGGGATATACGTCAAGAAAGTGTTAATTTTCTGTCAGTTGGCTTGTTCATATACTATCACGTAATCTCTGGCAAACGTGCCAGAACGTTCTCTCAACAGACCATTAAATCAGTTGATGCTTATCTCAAAGTATAATATCATATATATAGGTTCTCCGCTGGTCTCAAGAGTCATTGAAAAAAGATGAAAATCTCTGAAATGTGCAGCCTTAGTTACCACACCAAAAATTACTTTATGACAAACAAGATGATATTGAGGCCTGTTTGTTCTTCTAATAAAACTGTACTTTGAGAATCCCAACAGCGATGGAAGTTTTACTTGGCAAAATTAAGGAAATACTTTGCTTGACAGACGACTCTGATTCCTCCGTTTTTATTCAGCCTGAGTCATAACACTTTAACTGACATACAAAATGAAGAAAGCCACACGGTTTCAACACATCCTACTTCAACAAGCCAATCGGTTAGTGCTCCTCCATACGCAACAGAGGTAAGCACCAAAGAAAGGGTAATAACCTTACATTCCTTCAATCGAAGTCAGCTAGAGGAGCTCTCGTTCGAGGCTAACGAGATACTGGAGGTTATTGAGAGACCCAAACTGAATGGAGATTGGTGGCGTTGTCGCAACTACCGTGGGGATGTCGGTTGGGTACCAAGCAATCATTTACGCCTCCTTCGCAGCCCTCAGTTGAACACTCCGCTACACAGTGAGCAATGGGGAACATCAAGTGAAATAACCCCACCCACCACACAAGTCACACTGTCGTACGATGGGCATGAACAGAACAGTTCAGCAACTAGTCTGCAGATTCACCCACCACCTGTACCTTCTGATTCCCCAAATGATCAAAGAATCGACGGAGAAGCCTTGAGACTCACACATGCATTGAAATCACCGAACGCCAATCGGTATATCAAATGCCCATGGTTTTGGGGTCAAATCAGCCGAGCTGAATGTGAACACATGTTAAGACACTTTTCCAAACCAGGTGAATTCCTGATTCGTGACAGCCATCATGTGGTGAGTGTAACGAATAACGGTTTTCTTGGATTTTCAACAGATTTGCTAGCTGTCGAGTACACATTACTTTTGTTGGATGTTTTCTATTGATCTTATATTCTTATGTTTAACAACTGATGAATAATTAGTGTAAAAGCCCGTGTCAATGCAATCAGCTTGCGTATTTGGTTAAGTGAATGATACATTTTTAAGCACTATTGTCATGCTCAGGCTCTCGTAAAGAGAACTCGGTTGGCAAAAACATTCAGTATTGAAGAGAAAATGGTTTTTCCTAACTTAAAACAAGAGGTGTTCATTCACGTACAGTTTAGATAAAACGGTTCAAATAGGCCATAAAGGAGCCTCGGACAACTGATTCTTAGTTGACTGGATTAACGACGATTTTTCACTGCTTTAGTCTGGAGGTTATCGTCTATCATAACGTAGTTCACTATTTATGTCGGCTGATTCATCCCCTGTTGATTATAACAAACATTCTTCCGCGATATTGGATGTTGTAGTTAAATTCCTCTATTCCATGTTGATGATGAGCAGTGTGTGAACATGAATTTTCTCGAACCTAATTCGGCTACATCTGTTCTGTGCAATGATGGCACACTAGTGGCAACAAAAAACCGACATGTACGCGTAACAGAACGGGGCGTTTTTACTTATCTATTTTATCATATCTTCAAACATCCTACCCCAAAAATCCCATACGAAAAAGCTGCTAAAATCGTTGAAATGATACAAACTGGAGGAAGCTTGCGGTGACATACACAAGTGATTTCATGTTAAGCAAAAAGGAAAGGGCATAGAACATGGAAAGTGCGTCCAAGCAACGAGGTTTGCTTTAGAAACAGTAGGCAAAATGGGATTATGAAACAGAATGAAGCTAGACAAAATTAGACTAGATGAAGAGAATCTGTATCAGGACATGGACACTCAGGCAGGAAACAAGCTCAACTTAACAGGCAGATTTGCTGGTATCCGCAATTACGGTCATCCAGACAGCATATATGCTTGGTGATTTAGGAAAACAGCATCAGTATACGTGATATTCATTCACTTAAATTCATTGACTGGTGAGGGTGTTACAACAGATTACAATAGGATTCTCCAGACTGAACGCACCCTAGCACTACAGGAATGTTTGTTTTTATCTCGGGCGGCTCATCTGGTTACAGCATCGGCAAGTGATCTTAAAAACAAATTCAGAACGAAGCGAATCTACCTCAGATGATGAGAAAGGCAGATTTGGTATTTTGTGGATCATCTCTGGCTTGTCGATAGTGTTTGCAAAGTTGACCCGGTTCAAGAGGATTTTTCTTGAAACAAAGTGAATGATTGACTTAAACTGGCTTTAATACCATTGATGTATCTTTTCAATCTGTTGGACATCTTTCATACGACCATTGAACT
Organism: Paragonimus kellicotti; assembly: GCA_014220965.1. Classification (NCBI taxonomy): domain Eukaryota; kingdom Metazoa; phylum Platyhelminthes; class Trematoda; order Plagiorchiida; family Troglotrematidae; genus Paragonimus; species Paragonimus kellicotti. Next base: position 107,040 of record LOND01000689.1, on the reverse strand, counting down.
GAATATCAATGAAAAATTCTGTGGGTGAGACATATCGAACAGCCGGGTTAGCATTCAAAGTTTTGTGTCAATTTTTACGGGGTTCTTTCATAAGAAGGGCTGAGATTTTCGGACAAGAAGATCCGTATATCTTGCACGCGGACAATACTGTCTGGTTTCTTGTCTCCCAAAGCGTGACAGAAACTGATAACGGTCGATTTGCATGAAGAGGAGTTAACCGAGATTTGAAGCGTTCAGCACAAGGATGCACAGGTAACATCTCTTTAAAGCCTTTCAATATTCGTCTCCCTTTGGTACCACCAATGCATAACAGTACTGTGGAAATCTTAGTCTGTGGTATCCATTTACCGCCGAAAATACCTTGAAAACATTGTACTGACCGTTAGCAAAAACAGTAATGCATTAAGAACCAAGCTGATCTAGAATTGTCTAGATTGCTCAACCTTGTGCTGACCACAATAAAAAGTAGTCACATGTACGAAAACATTGTCTAGGCTTCTGTGACTAACAATGTTTTAAGTTGCATTTAAGCATGGTGTTGAAATTCCCCATATCACTTGTTTGCCACTGTTTTCCTTCCTTATCCAGACAAATGTCCACTGATATGGTCGATTGATGACAGTAAAATTTCTGATTGTCACTTAGTGTTACGCTGTATGTGTGTAACTTAGTATTGCAATAACATGATGTAAAGTGCCCAAATTGGATTTTTCCGATCGTGACCATACATACGTTTCATTTATTAAAACGAGGTTGGAAGTAGGTGGAAAGTGTGAAGCATTTAAAATTATATGCGCCTTCCGTGATGCGTTTTTTCTTTTACCAATCACGTGCCACAACACGGAATGAGATTGACTTGACAGATTCAGCACTCAATCATTCAGTTGACGAAAGCCAGGTTACAGTAAATTTCAATCAAACTAGAAGCCAACTGTGTAGAACAACTCTTTAAGACACTCATTCTTCAAATCAATACAACTGCATATTTAACTCCAAACATCAGCCAATTTTTCTGATCGCAGCACTCATATTCACACAGACTATGCGGTTGGCCTTCTTTCGAAGAAAGCGGTTGACTCAATTCCGTTCTTGTTAGAGCTCACCAGTAGTTTGTGTCCTGCTCATGACCGAGATTTGAGCTCCTGAAGCGTCCTCATGTTTATTACTGGCGCTACTTATCTCTTATTCGGCAAGACTGAATCACCAGTTGGAAGTAATATTCGATTTGAATCAACCAACACCGTAAATAATCACTAATAGGAAATTTAACTAATATTTAAACATTGACAGAAGTACGATAGAACACGACTGATTCATGTTAACAATTCGGCAGTGATTTGTCTGAGAACATCAATTTCGTAGCAGTCTCATATATTGACAACAGAGGTCACCGCGTTACCCCCATGCAAGCTCTATGTATAATCTACTAAGTTTCATGCATCCAGCCCGAAGGAATCAGACACTGAATGCTGGTCATCGAAGAATCGAGTGCTATCCTATTAGGCAAGCCGATTCTCTGTTTTCAGGTGAATTTTTTGAAAGTAATTCTGTCACCGTGGTCGAGGATGACATAAATAGAGCTATTAGCGATCGGAATTCGGCCCCCAACTCAATGACACAAATCAGGGTAAGGGTTCTCAAACCACTAATGCAAATACTCGTAACTTGGTTTGGTAGTTTAAACCACGATTATTTGGAATTCCGTAATGTATTATATGTCCCATTGATGTTCGAAATCTGTTTTGGTTCTTTAAACTGTGTTTTCAATTCGTTGGATCCATTTACTCGTGTTGATCTGGTGAGAAAGTGTTAAAAGTAATCGCTGAGTAGCACGGTCTTGTATGATTGGAACGAGTTTTAACTCGGCCGTCTACTCAGACGCGACAGTTACTGGCCGCAGTCCAATATACGTAAGTTTGTACTGAGAAATTGTAGCTCAAAGTAAGAACAGTTCCAGATAATTCGATTCAGACTGACCTCAAGTAGCACTATTTTGATAGATGGACCGGGATTGTAAATGCACTGCGCGGAAGGAATTCTAAAAACGTAGTGAGAGCGAAAATGTGGCTGCTAAATGTCAAACTCAGTAAGTCAGGTTTCTTCAATTTACATCTAAACTACAAACTTTGTCGTTCACATACATTAACCTTGAGATCAGCTTTTAGGCTTCGTTAGACAAACCACCGTGGAATCGATATCAAACCTGTTGACCTCCAATGAAAGAACATAGAAGCTTTTTCAGACAGCATACCAAACCAAATTAGGTATGCATCAGCCAACACGAACACAATAAGAACCTTGGAAAGAACAGACATCTTCCGGCTGTCAATCAGTAAAGCATGCATGCCATCTTCGTCCCAGTGACTTACAGAATAAGGGTTACCACAGCTTTCGAACGATCAGTCCGGAGTGCAAAGTAGTCATTTCAGATGTCAAAGTTGTCTTTCTTTGAATGTTTGAAGCACGCCAAGAATGGAGAAGAGTAGCTAGGTATAATAATTTTTAAGGGATTTCAGTTTTCAAAGCCGTTTTGAAGAGAATGCAACAAAAATTATTTATCGCATTCAGATAATATCGATCAACTTCAACGTAAGAACTAATCACAGGACTGATGTGTTGAAATTTATGTTGAAATCGCAAGCTTATTGGTTTGACAATGAACAGTACCACATTGTGATGATCATTAGGCTTTTGGTCGAAAATTTTAGGATTTCATCTCCTATTGGAGGCTTATAATGCTCAAGCACTCCTCACTGTGTCAGGGTACTAAATGACTAACACTAAGTTGCGGGGCAGAGTGGATAGTTTAGAAGAGACCCAGCTGCAAAAAACCTGGACTTTGACGAACGAGTGACTAAAACATCACGCCCAGATTCAGCAAGCGCTATACCAGCTGAGCTACAGAGCTAAGCCGGGAGATCAGAAGTTTCATATTTCCGCATATTTTCTCGTCTAATCCATGGTGTCATATGAAGTCAACCAAACGGTCCAGGGGACTGATTGCCCAACCAGAATTTCTCAAACAGTCCACGATAGAGTTCACGAACGCTACTGTCCAGCATTGAAACTACCGTACTGATGTGTAGTACGGCTGGTTCAAGTTCGACCGAAGTCCAAATTTTCCTTAATCCAGTCTCTTTTAAATTACCAACTCTTCCATATCACTGATCAGTAATACAGTTCCATTGCTCAAGCACACGTAATTCCATGTACCGTAGCCTGTTAGAGTTGATAGCAGAGATTCTCTTTTAATCCGGAACATTTCAGATGGTCAGTGGGCTTGGAGACTAGGAAAAGCACTAATGTACACATTATTCAGTAGTCCGTAGGTCTGAATACATACCAACATTGGTTTACCACTGCACAATCTTTAGAGGCAATAGGTTAATTCAAAAATTACCATACCGTCTATGTCAGTGCCTCCCAACTTCTTTCATGTGCATCAGAAATTTTCTGAAAGCTTTCAGTCGACGATTCAGCCTACCTGCATACAGGTTATGGAAATGAAGAGGAGGAGGGTAAAACTTGTCAAAATGAAAACAAAGGCCAAAATTATGTAATATAAACTTATGTACATTAGGCACTTTGGAGAAACGTGATATTCGTAAGTTATCCTACTCGCACAGAAGTGATAGTAAAATTTGTAATAAAGGTAGATCAAGGGATTTATAGCATTCTGTTTGTGATAAAACTTTTTGTTTGTTAATAGTTGCTCTAATGCTGATTTTCTGTTATTGGTTTGTTAATCCTTGGTCTTATGCATATGATGTGAGCACACGGAAATTGTTATTGGGGGTCTTGTTTACTCTGTGGTTTAGTTCCGATTGTCGGGAGATGCAAAACTCTTGCCTAGTATTGACAATGCGGAAAATGGTATTCGAATCATTTGTGTTTCGTTAAGAATTGGTTGTTAATTCAGCAAACTCTAAAATCATTGTCGAATAGACGGGAGAAAACGGATGAATACTTTTCATTT
>LOND01000689.1:59402-88588 GCA_014220965.1 Paragonimus kellicotti | reverse complement strand
ATTGACGGGAATAAATGCGGTTGTTTTCAATCGCATGCGTCTTGTGGTTTCAAAATTGTTGGTTCTTGACAACTCGTTTGCCTACTGGCTACTCGAGCTCATACATCCAGAGATGTAGTGCCCGTTTAACCTTGATTAAAGATTTCTCTCTGGTTGCGTGTATGACAAGTTAGATGTAATGTACAGATGATGCGTGAGTCTTTAACCCATCTATTCCCTCTTCATAGACATTTTCTTTCTGTCTCCTCTTTCTCTAATTCCGTTCTACTGAATTTGACAAGGCTAACTCGAGTTCGTTCCTCCATATTCCCACTCATTCAAATACTGCCTATTGAACCCCAAGTTTCTCTTCAGTACTTGACCATTGAGCATATCTTTTCATAGTGAGCTGATCACTGCTATAAACACTTTCTCCGAAATCTTACCACCACCGTCTGTGTTTTCTTATTCTTTTCAAAGTTCTCATCTTCATTTTCTTTATTTTGGTGCAACCCATATGTTTGTGCACTTGCGGTGTGTTTACCTACTGCTTTTCCATTCCCGAACAGAACGAATAACGATTGACTAGTTTCTTTGCTATGTTCCAAAACTACGGGGAGTAGGGAAATTTCAGCTGTCAAACGTGAATTGGCCAACGAACCTATACTCTTGAAGAAGCAAACAATTACTCATGGCTTACGTGATTCCTGTCGAATGTTCCGAAAGACAGTTGGCAAGTTACGATTGAATCTGTTGAGTCATAAGTTCAACCTGTTTCCACCGTTCCGCCGTCGTAACTTAATGACGTTTACCATCTACTGACAAATTCACGCTTATTACAACTTGTGTACATTACGGTGAAACTTGGGGATATTTTTAACAAATTATTTTGTTCGAAGGTGTTTACTAAGATTGTCTACTTGCACCTGCCCATAAAAGAACTATCGTCACACCTAACGACCGTTAATGTACATCATTCGGACTATTCCGCTATTGTTTTCCTTCCTACTTTTGAGTAATTTACCAGCCACTTTTCAAGCGGTAATTATTAATATGGTGGATGGCAATTCTGGAGTTGTTGTATACCAGGAAGTTGTTATTCACAGACCTGACGAAACGTGTCACGACCAGTATCTTCTACCATTATTGCGTTATTTGGCTGGAAACCCCGTTTCCTGTAGTACTCATCATCGGGAAAAATCTTTTAAAGTTCAGAATACTTGGTGGATTCTATCCCAGTTTTATTTTGATTCAATCAGTGGATATCTCACGGGACTATTTCACCAATGTAGGTTTACGAAATGATTATCACGAGAGTACCACACACGACTGGTACGAAACTCGATTTTCAAATGAAAAGATCTATGCTTAAACCGTCTGAATGTATATTCTTGATAGGCGATATTAATAACTGAATGTTAAAAGGCAGTAGTATAACCGTAATAAAATCGTGGATTCTTACTGTTATGTAGCTCTAGGTCATGTGAACTAAAGTTTGAAGAGGTCGCATGAAGAGGTATCTACTAAAATGAGCGTAAGATGAGATTTTACGTCTTTGCGCGTTAACACAACGGATTGCTAAAACGTTTTCTGCTCCGGAAAGCTCGACCGTTTGTTTCTATCACATCTCAGTGAACTTGTGTGACCTGCTCATCGCTTTTTTCACCAGCTACTCTCAACGTTGTTTCGGGGATGGCAGCACTGGAACTCTTTCATTTGACGTATTGTCCGATAGGTGTTTTTGGGCGCAACCACATTTGATCACTACATTCACCAACATAATCAATAATCCGACATCGGCAAACAGAAAACAAATCATTCCGATCACGGTGCTCACAGCCTTGCCAGATTCCACACGTTCGTATCTGTAGATGTTCGCCTCATTCTCTGTTGCTGGTAAACTCGGATTCAAGCTATATGTATTGGGAATGAACCAACCAACACTCGTAAACAGTATTCCACATAACATTGTGCAACAAATCAGCAACGTCATAGGACCTGCAACGTCACAGTGCATTTTGCTAACAGAATTTCACCGCTCAACAGATGCTTGTTGAAGTTGTGTGGAAGTAGAATCAAGTTCGATCATTCATGTGAGACAGTGATTGATCGTTTTTCAGATATCGCTTTATTGATTTGATATTATCATTGCGTGTTTGACCTTGAAAACTACATAAGTCAGATAACCGCTGTCATGATGCGACGTCAACTGACAAATTAGGCGTTCATGGTCAACCGAAGTATAGTAGAGCGAGTCGATTGATCGTATCACTGTTGGGTTGGTCGATAAACAGGGTTTCATCTGCTAGCATGCACAACTAGTGCTGTAGCCTGGTGGAGTGGGACTCAACTTTCCGAATTCACATGTTGAACTGTGATGTGGTCACGTGTGCACCTATTGTGATAAGTCACTAAATATACAGTGGGAAGACTAACGGAAATTTGATAGCTAAGTTGTAAAGTTCGGCTGGACAGTGTACAACAGGTATAAAAGTAGGTTTCTGCAAAACTGAGAAGGGTATTTTACGTATGTTTCCTAGTCTCTGTGTTTACCAAGCAGTGAACTGTACTGGTCCGTTTATAAGTATAACGGGAAAAGCAGTGGAGTGAATACTATTGAGAGCGACTTGTAAACGACTTGAAATGACTCCTACTGATGACATTTCACTTCTGACTCTGAGGCTTCCTCTTATCTGTTAACAGAAAATAATATTTAGCTACAGAAAGTTACACTTTGGCTTCCACATGGTACATTCCTAGTTGTGATGGGGTGATAACAGAATTCGAATGAAAAATGTTTGGTACACTAACGATTATACTACTTTTATTTTGGTGAACCCTTTGTGATGATCATTTACTACCGATTTTGCTAAGGTAAGCACTAGTTTTTCATCAGTCAACTAATACCTGGCAGTTGGCAGTGTAAGTCCGTGAAATATTGCAATAATGCTGGTCTTCCTTGCACCCTCTGGCTTGAGCAGTTATGAACATACCTGGTTAGAACAAATTTCGGTGTTCCACACTTATTGTTCGCGTCTGTTCATTTAGAGGCATCAGGGCGATTACTGTTTATGTTCTTAAATGTTTATTTTGAAAAGTAAATTGCTCTGGAAGCCTGCAGACATGACTGAATACTTCTCTTCAAAGCAATCGTCTTTACGTAGAAACGTGCTCGAGTAAGTTCTCAGGGTTTCCTGACCATTAAGCATAGTAAATATTAGGCTTCTTTTTTTTACTTACGTTGTGGTTTTCAACTAATTCTAATGTCTACGTACGATAACTCTTTCTTGCCTAATGTGAGGTCAGTGACACAGTAGTCAGCGACGTTGTCTCTTGAGAACGTGAACTGAATTTCGGGTCCTGTTCAAGGCAATCATACGCTCTACATATGTGTTCTAACCAGAGCAAAACTCAATTTTTATACCTCTTTTGGAATCTTCTATGCAAATGCGAAATATGGGATCACATATGAGTTATACCAATTTACTAACCGAATCTCCAACTACTTACCGCTTATTATGGGCAAGTTACCTGTCTAATTCTCCCAGTTGTTATGTAATTGCAGTGGAACTGTTGACTAGGTCATAAATCGTTGAGTCCTCTAGACAGGCTCCGGATATCCCCATTCGGGCGGGAGAAATACTATGAACATGGGTTTGCGGGAAGGAGCGGACAATATGAGTCCAGGTGCTCCGGTGGTGGTATTGTAAACAATTAAGTGGGGGACACGGCCGACCCCAAGTAAGCGCGCACGTATTTAGTAAGTCCTGACCGTTACGGTATTGTTGCCCATGCAGTCTTCAATTTAAATCAAGCAAAATTTTCGACTACTCATCAGTAGTCAGTAGGCTGCCGAAACAACAACATGTTCACTGAAATGGAATCAGTTTTACACAACTTTTGACTTCGCAAATTAAAGGCTACGAGTTTTAGTTCTTTCAACATTTCATTTTCTTATGTAATTCAAGCTCACTTATAGCTAAAGTGGGGCAGAGACTGAGTCAAATTTGTATGATATAATTCAACCCTATAACTGATATCCACGGGTTCATAAATATAGGCTACTTTGAAATCACAATGAGTAGTCGGATATCTGGCTTCTCATATACTGATTACCACACACATATTACCACAGCTGTTACATTCATATGGGATAGTTCACCGGAACTGCCAATCAATTTCCTATCTTATGTTTGGAAAAAGCGAAGTTCAACTCCCGGTCCACTTAAGAGCACCAGTGGTTAGGTTTGACGAGTATGAAATAAGAGGTTTGTGAGTCAGTGCAGAAACACTAGTTGAGCCACACGCTAAGCTCGCCTCAAAATCCAAACCTACGGGTGTGTCCCGGAAAACGGTTCAAAATGTCATAGCTGAGAAGAGCTCTATAATGGAATACGCCAAACTTTGGAATTCTCAAGTTAGAAGTCACTTGAAACTGATGAAAAACTCGACATGAACGAGGTCGGGATCCAGTGAGTAGAGCGAATGCCTGAATGAAGTGATGAAACAACTGATGTTGAACAATAGTTGTTGTGAAACAGTTACTTTTGTCAGAGGTCTTGAAGCAAAGGTAATTACAGCCTTTAAAAGCTGGTTTCCTTATTAAAAAGTACGATATGGGTTGGATCCATCCGAGCTAAGTAGCACTCTCTAAATTAATTTTCTTTTGAGAATTAGACAGGTACAATGTATTCTAGGTAGGAACTGCGAATTTCGTACGTGATTCAACAGCTTATATTTATAGAAAGACTATATTTAAAGACGAGTGTATACTTTACTTTGTTGGTTGCCAAACTGGCACACATTATCGGAACACTGTAAACAATCACTAGTTTGAAGAAACAGAGTAAATGTGATCCTACTTTGACAGTATAGGCTACGATTCAGCGAGCTAAGTTTATGGATCAGTTTTATTGTTAAAATGTATATTTCTACTTCACATCCGTGTTCAGTCCCAAAACTGACTGACATTATGGCCTGTTAGGGTGACAATCACAAAGCTTGGTTATATACTTGATTCCTTAGTGATTCAGTTCATCGAATGCGGCCTGTACTTATTCTGACAACCGTCCAGAACGGATTTGAACAATACGAACAAATACAGAAATCGCGTATCCAGTATGGTATAGATAACTGGATAGATTATCTTAAAGTGTACAACATTAATTGTTGTAAGTCTCGAATAAAGACAGTTTGAGAAACAGGGTGGAACGTAGACCTTCACTCGCGATTTGTTTGTCTAGTCCGAAGAGTTGATAACTCAATGCCCCCCGGACCTAATTTATTCAGTCCGAAATCCCAACTTAAAACCTCACGTCGGTTTTGAAAGGTTTTGAAATCGTATTTAATCTTAACTATTCGATTAACCCCTACCTAGTTTACCAGTCACGTCAATCAATACTGCGTGATGAATAGAATCTGCCATTCATGCAATGACTCGTATTCTGACACGGAAACCGCGTTCACACATGCCGAAACACTCATTGTACACTGACTATTGATCTTGACACGCACACAGTTACCATCACGGATTAATCACGTCAAAAGGCGTTACACCCCACACCGGCTGTGAAAAAGGACTGGTGGTTGGAAAAACGTGACGCAGGTGAGCATGCCACAGATAGGTCAAACGTGTATTTGATTGTGCCAGTCAGACTGCAGTCAGTCGTGCTTAGTGGAAAATCTCTCCACAGTTTCTGTCATTTAAATGTCCGCTTAATATTATGTGCACTTATCACGCTAGTAATCTTCAACTGCAGTATAAAAGTGCACTATGTTGTTCACTAAGCAGTTTTGGGTGTTATGGCTTCCAACTGAAGGCTTAATAACGTAGATGTAAGGGTGGTTAATCCGATTTCGTCTGAAGGACTGAAACGTCGTGATGTGAAACAACCGTCACCGGAAGCGCAGCCTAGGTAAGAGGACCTTCTAAACTTCGCAAACACAGTTAAGGCACTAGGCTAGAAAGAATTTACTGGTTGCCGGAAGAAACAACCGCGTGCCCTAAGAAGAAAATACGAACGTTTTGATATTTGGCGACTCTAAACAGCTCCCAATATGATGGATATATAATTCTCATTACTAGACAGCAATACGTAGTGTTTTACACACATTGATGCTCAACCGGTGACTAAATAATGAATAAAATCAAACCCTATACAATACAAGAGAGAAAGTAATTGGATGGCAGGACACATAAATTCGCACCTTCAAAGAAAGAATCGGTTGGTATATGTTACCAATGGACATCGTCACCTTCGTTGTAAGACTAATATTACAGATCCACATGTGAATTTTAAGCTACACTGAGCCCGGAGTCGGATGGTAGATGAATAGAGTAATTAAGAAATAGTCTCGTGATGCATGAGTTAGCTATCAAATTTCAGGATTCAGCATCCTGAGGGAATGTAAGATGTTCATCTGATTTGGCGTCCAATGCACGCTAGTCGGCGTTACTCTAACGTTTAGGTGGACATTCCGATCAGGAAAAGGTGATGTATATCTTCGGAACATTGATATGAAGTGTGCATGATATGGCAGAAAATCCTCTACAGAATGGTAACATGTCACAGTGTATTATTGAGAAAGATTCTTTTTGATAAATGTTTATTTTTATGATCAGAACATGTTATGATGCAAGAAAAATGGGTAATGTCGGAACGAGTAGTCTGATCGGGTTTAACTTAGGGGGTGTGTATAAAACTGAAAATTACATGAAATACGGGAGGTAGCTTACAGATTCTAATTATCAGTGCCATTTTACTCGACACCGACCTAATCAGTTGTTGGTTAGAACTTAGAGAATTTTATTGATAAACAGCAAAAAGTATCTTATTAACTTTGTTTCATGAACATCAACAACACGTGAATATTATTTTGATAAAATATCTTTACTGGTTAAAAATACCAGACTGTGATCCGCTTTTCATTTACCGAAGTGATATCCGGAGCCTGTCTAGAGGACTCAACGATTTATGACCTAGTCAACAGTTCCACTGCAATTACATAACAACTGGGAGAATTAGACAGGTAACTTGCCCATAATAAGCGGTAAGTAGTTGGAGATTCGGTTAGTAAATTGGTATAACTCATATGTGATCCCATATTTCGCATTTGCATAGAAGATTCCAAAAGAGGTATAAAAATTGAGTTTTGCTCTGGTTAGAACACATATGTAGCGCGTATGATTGCCTTGAACAGGACCCGAAATTCAGTTCACGTTCTCAAGAGACAACGTCGCTGACTACTGTGTCACTGACCTCACATTAGGCAAGAAAGAGTTATCGTACGTAGACATTAGAATTAGTTGAAAACCACAACGTAAGTAAAAAAAAGAAGCCTAATATTTACTATGCTTAATGGTCAGGAAACCCTGAGAACTTACTCGAGCACGTTTCTACGTAAAGACGATTGCTTTGAAGAGAAGTATTCAGTCATGTCTGCAGGCTTCCAGAGCAATTTACTTTTCAAAATAAACATTTAAGAACATAAACAGTAATCGCCCTGATGCCTCTAAATGAACAGACGCGAACAATAAGTGTGGAACACCGAAATTTGTTCTAACCAGGTATGTTCATAACTGCTCAAGCCAGAGGGTGCAAGGAAGACCAGCATTATTGCAATATTTCACGGACTTACACTGCCAACTGCCAGGTATTAGTTGACTGATGAAAAACTAGTGCTTACCTTAGCAAAATCGGTAGTAAATGATCATCACAAAGGGTTCACCAAAATAAAAGTAGTATAATCGTTAGTGTACCAAACATTTTTCATTCGAATTCTGTTATCACCCCATCACAACTAGGAATGTACCATGTGGAAGCCAAAGTGTAAACTTTCTGTAGCTAAATATTATTTTCTGTTAACAGATAAGAGGAAGCCTCAGAGTCAGAAGTGAAATGTCATCAGTAGGAGTCATTTCAAGTCGTTTACAAGTCGCTCTCAATAGTATTCACTCCACTGCTTTTCCCGTTATACTTATAAACGGACCAGTACAGTTCACTGCTTGTAAACACAGAGACTAGGAAACATACGTAAAATACCCTTCTCAGTTTTGCAGAAACCTACTTTTATACCTGTTGTACACTGTCCAGCCGAACTTTACAACTTAGCTATCAAATTTCCGTTAGTCTTCCCACTGTATATTTAGTGACTTATCACAATAGGTGCACACGTGACCACATCACAGTTCAACATGTGAATTCGGAAAGTTGAGTCCCACTCCACCAGGCTACAGCACTAGTTGTTGCATGCTAGCAGATGAAACCCTGTTTATCGACCAACCCAACAGTGATACGATCAATCGACTCGCTCTACTATACTTCGGTTGACCATGAACGCCTAATTTGTCAGTTGACGTCGCATCATGACAGCGGTTATCTGACTTATGTAGTTTTCAAGGTCAAACACGCAATGATAATATCAAATCAATAAAGCGATATCTGAAAAACGATCAATCACTGTCTCACATGAATGATCGAACTTGATTCTACTTCCACACAACTTCAACAAGCATCTGTTGAGCGGTGAAATTCTGTTAGCAAAATGCACTGTGACGTTGCAGGTCCTATGACGTTGCTGATTTGTTGCACAATGTTATGTGGAATACTGTTTACGAGTGTTGGTTGGTTCATTCCCAATACATATAGCTTGAATCCGAGTTTACCAGCAACAGAGAATGAGGCGAACATCTACAGATACGAACGTGTGGAATCTGGCAAGGCTGTGAGCACCGTGATCGGAATGATTGTTTTCTGTTTGCGATGTCGGATTATTGATTATGTTGGTGAATGTAGTGATCAAATGTGGTTGCGCCCAAAAACACCTATCGGACAATACGTCAAATGAAAGAGTTCCAGTGCTGCCATCCCCGAAACAACGTTGAGAGTAGCTGGTGAAAAAAGCGATGAGCAGGTCACACAAGTTCACTGAGATGTGATAGAAACAAACGGTCGAGCTTTCCGGAGCAGAAAACGTTTTAGCAATCCGTTGTGTTAACGCGCAAAGACGTAAAATCTCATCTTACGCTCATTTTAGTAGATACCTCTTCATGCGACCTCTTCAAGCTTTAGTTCACATGACCTAGAGCTACATAACAGTAAGAATCCACGATTTTATTACGGTTATACTACTGCCTTTTAACATTCAGTTATTAATATCGCCTATCAAGAATATACATTCAGACGGTTTAAGCATAGATTCTTTTCATTTGAAAATCGAATTTCGTACCAGTCGTGTGTGGTACTCTCGTGATAATCATTCATCATCATCATTTTGGTGAAATAGTCCCGTGAGATATCCACTGATTGAATCAAAATAAAACTGGGATAGAATCCACCAAGTATTCTGAACTTTAAAAGATTTTTCCCGATGATGAGTACTACAGGAAACGGGGTTTCCAGCCAAATAACGCAATAATGGTAGAAGATACTGGTCGTGACACGTTTCGTCAGGTCTGTGAATAACAACTTCCTGGTATACAACAACTCCAGAATTGCCATCCACCATATTAATAATTACCGCTTGAAAAGTGGCTGGTAAATTACTCAAAAGTAGGAAGGAAAACAATAGCGGAATAGTCCGAATGATGTACATTAACGGTCGTTAGGTGTGACGATAGTTCTTTTATGGGCAGGTGCAAGTAGACAATCTTAGTAAACACCTTCGAACAAAATAATTTGTTAAAAATATCCCCAAGTTTCACCGTAATGTACACAAGTTGTAATAAGCGTGAATTTGTCAGTAGATGGTAAACGTCATTAAGTTACGACGGCGGAACGGTGGAAACAGGTTGAACTTATGACTCAACAGATTCAATCGTAACTTGCCAACTGTCTTTCGGAACATTCGACAGGAATCACGTAAGCCATGAGTAATTGTTTGCTTCTTCAAGAGTATAGGTTCGTTGGCCAATTCACGTTTGACAGCTGAAATTTCCCTACTCCCCGTAGTTTTGGAACATAGCAAAGAAACTAGTCAATCGTTATTCGTTCTGTTCGGGAATGGAAAAGCAGTAGGTAAACACACCGCAAGTGCACAAACATATGGGTTGCACCAAAATAAAGAAAATGAAGATGAGAACTTTGAAAAGAATAAGAAAACACAGACGGTGGTGGTAAGATTTCGGAGAAAGTGTTTATAGCAGTGATCAGCTCACTATGAAAAGATATGCTCAATGGTCAAGTACTGAAGAGAAACTTGGGGTTCAATAGGCAGTATTTGAATGAGTGGGAATATGGAGGAACGAACTCGAGTTAGCCTTGTCAAATTCAGTAGAACGGAATTAGAGAAAGAGGAGACAGAAAGAAAATGTCTATGAAGAGGGAATAGATGGGTTAAAGACTCACGCATCATCTGTACATTACATCTAACTTGTCATACACGCAACCAGAGAGAAATCTTTAATCAAGGTTAAACGGGCACTACATCTCTGGATGTATGAGCTCGAGTAGCCAGTAGGCAAACGAGTTGTCAAGAACCAACAATTCTGAAACCACAAGACGCATGCGATTGAAAACAACCGCATTTATTCCCGTCAACTACACACCAAGCCTCATGTGGTCCACTTCCGCAATGCTTATGCAAACACACTGAGAAGGGGATACAGTAGTCAAGACGATGTGGAGAGAAGGTTGCTGATAATTGTGCATGATCCGAAGGTCTTTCAGAATATTATATTGCCGCAATGCCAGCAGTACTGCCAGGACTCTGTAAGAGGCGAGGGGAATCGTCGTTGCAGTTGGTCAGCTAACTTCAGTATGGCCTTGTCGTAAACACGTGACAACTCCCTAGCGTACTTCTCAATGTCTCCGTCATAATAAGTACTATAGTGACCGCTCGACGGGAGTAGATATGAGATGAGGCACTTGCTAGCCCTAGATACTTAAGTTGCCTATACCACGAGTTACAAAAAACATTGCCTTCGAACACCAGGGTGCAATGTTAACCTTCCCAAACTAGATCGAGTTTCAACGTTCCGACGGTCGCCCCATAAAAAGTGGTCGGAGTTCAACTGGCGATCGTGGCAGGGATGGGCACTAACGATCAGTTTTAACAGATAAACCCGAATCTACGGTGCTTTCTGTCGAATGAAGCATGTTTGGAAGTTTAGCTGAATGGGAAAGCTGTTATCAAATGTGAGTGACATTCAACGTGAAATTAAGCACGACTCCGCTACCCGAAAATTCCAAAACAATGAGGTATGCATAGTAAAAACGAGTACGCGACTTAAACCAACTGGTCACGTAAATAGACAATCGTGACTAATCTCAATTTGAACATCACCCACAATTGATCGCAGCTGTCGCATTCCCATAGACTTTCCAGTCGGCCCCTTTCGACAGCTGCGATCAATTGTGGGTGATGTTCAAACTCGAAATTAACCAAATCCCCGACTACTCATCAGTAATCGTGACGAAATAGGAATAAGGATGGACAAAATAATTGTTATTGCTTTCAATTTTAGTAATGACGTGGAAATCTCAAAAGATGCGGGTTGAACGTGGCTGGTGAAAGTTCGTGATCAGGATGACTCGTATTATGGAAGTTAGTAGGGCAAGGGTCAAACTGAATTTACAGTTTAATCGTCACTATTATCGTCATCATCAATTTCAGTTTTGAGCAGTATCTGTGGTTACAATGGCTTGGGCTGTCGTTGTCCGTGACATTGGTCCACGAAGTTGCAGAGTAATTAATAAGTACGAATGCGTAGTAAGGAAAAAGGTAAATAAACAAAAACGATAGAGTTTCACGAAATAGAAGAGTCAACAAGATTGTGGATACGGGCTCGTCACTGATTGTGACACAATGCCATGCCAGACAGGGTAATCGACCAGCGGTGTGGATAGTCGCGAACTCCTTAACCAGGCATATGGTACCTACCAACTTCGTTCAATGGGAGGTTCAAGGCTTTCGTAGCTCGTGACCACGTCATCGCCTGGCCGCTCTGCGTTTTTTTTCAAAAACGTCAGAAGCCATAGTTAGCAATGCGTGATACGGCAGGCGCCCCGTTGGCATGCGCAGTGCATGACCTAACCGACGAGAATTATTTATTTTCACTAGTTCCGTCGCGAATTTGCATGTTTCTCAAATAAGCATTGACGTACTGCTGCGTTGCTCAAGAAACCAGCCCATTTGATACAGGCTTACTGGCAGAGGCAACGAGGATCGAAGACCGAAAGTCTACGTGCATCTTCCGCACGAATAGGTCAGGTCTCCTATCCACAGAACGAAATTGGACGCAGCCACGCATTGTAAACTCTGCTTCAATCGACAAGTGGATGTCTTTAGACACTCAGAGTGACGAAATTTGGCAAATGCAATACATGCTTTCGCCATCCTTGTGGACGCCTTGTCAGCAGTGTTACAGGCTGACGAGATGACACTATTCAGGTCAGTAAAACGATCGACAGTCTCCAGCGGACTACCAGCAATAACGAAGACGGCTATTGGCAACCAAACCGTGTAACAGTAGTAGACTTTGCAGACGTAAAGTGTAAACCAGACAGACCAATCATTCTGTTCAGCCGATTCACTATGGTCTGCATGCTCTGTGAAGAATAACTACGTGAAGCAACGTCGTCTGTACAATCAACATTAGTCAGCATAATAACTGGCTGAAGCTTCCCTCCAAAATCCTTGGAACCTTTGAATGCTCATTTCAGAATATCACCCATAACAAAGTTGAGAAGAAAGAGGGAGATCGGACCCATCCCCCTCCACCAGACGCCACGTAACGTAGGGAACGCTCGAGGTAACTGCTCATAAATGCACTCAGAGCAGACATACGACTTCGACAAATCGACATACTTCAGTGGGACTTCTCTGTGATGGGGATAGCTCCCGAGAGGGTGGCGAGCAACCACGTTGCAAGTAGCCATTAGGTCTCAACGTACCACGATCGTTGACTGAGGAAAGGAATACGGATGCTCCGGTGTTTGCCGTAAGTTGAAAATAATGACCGATACACTCGCAACCAGGTCGGGAACCTGCCGCTTCTGTTATATGGTTCTGTTCCAAAAGTCACCGCAGTATGAGGTCCGTGAGCATCTTGTATGCGATAGAGAAAACACCAATACCTCTGTGATTGACATGATGTCCTGGCATCTTTTTTGAATACAGAAATGACTGTTGATAAACACCAATCATGAGGTATCTCTTCAATCACTGGCATGGAAGAAGTGCGGTCAGTTCTGACAATAATCTCCCACCACCACCTATTAAAAGTGCTGGGGAAAGGGGGTCCAGACCAGTCTCCAGCGGAAAGATATATTTTTTGTACATGCTGCCTCTTTCATGTGTTTACCGTTTCGTTTGTTCCTGTGGAACAAGCTACATAGGCCGCACAACAAGGCGACTATCTGAACGCATGCGGAAGCATCATCCGGCGTGGCTAGTTCGAGGATCGATAAAAGCTTGCTCATCGGCGGTCGCTGCGCACTTGGTCGAATCAAACCATCTGATCAACCCGGCCGATTCGTTCAAACCGATCTACCGAGTCTGTGGAGCGCAATCGAAGTGGGTCAAAGGTCGTTTACTAGCCATCGCAGAAGCCATTGCAATCCGCTTACACTCACCCCCGTTATGCTCACAAAAACGTCTGGTCAAAACACTGAACCTCCGTGGCCATGTATCAATAGCCCGGATCGACCTGTTACGTAGGGTTGTCGATTTTTTCAAAGATTTATAATCCACGTTATCAGTGTTGCATAATTAGACCTCACGATTCTGATTAACTTGATGTGAATTATTACCATCACTTACCCCGTTGATGTACCACCCTCTGCGAACCCATATAAATATGTTGTATTTAGCCGCATGATGAAGCACTGAGAATAAGCTTGTTTCCTATGCGTTTCTTCGCGAATTTATTGCCGTTCAATAACTTACCCTCCGAAGCCGTCTCGGTTTCCGATAGAGAATCATCCAGACTGTCATAACCACAAAACCTCCATCATCCACAACTGAACGAGATGCCTCGGGCCAGCCGAAATGTTCTTCAAATTGCTCGGCCCTTCTATCAAGTCTCCGAGACAAACCGTAAATTCGTAAGTCACCTTTTTCACATACAGTCTCACTAACATCTTGCCGACGGCTAGGGAAAACAGCACCCAGTTATTCCCCGATAAAAATGTCTTCTCCATCTATCTGGCTTGCTCGGAGAAGTCAGCCTCAAGCTTCTTACACACTCTCCGTAAGTTTGCATTTCAGTTCACGGCGGTGTTTGTCATATGTGGAGATTAATATATGGTCAGTACAAGTAAACTTCGAAGGGACTGAAAAATAATACAGGACTATAAGGTGGAATATATCAAGGCACAATAAAAGAGACGATCGTTTGTTTTGGCGCACTCGTGTCTTGGTAACTCTCACCTTCTTTTCGTGTTACGGTCAATAGTATCTGATTGCGTAGCCCTGATGTCTGCATTCGGAAGGGGTTTATACAGACAACTAACCTCCAATAACCCACAATAAGTCAAACTAGCAACTTGGATTGATGATTGCGTAAACGTTAGCAATCATGAAGTCAGCAATCTCATGATGTTCGTCCATCATAAGTAGCCTACGTCATTTTCCCTGCAATACCTGACGATGAGTGGGCGAATTGTCTTCGGACGACTTACGTTCTACCAATCGCCTTGTTCAAATTACACTATTTAACAACAAGCTTTTGATCGCTCCCACGTCAGAAATGTGAACTAATCTGGAAATGTTAGGTTCGTCACCAACGAACACTCATCGT
Source organism: Paragonimus kellicotti (assembly GCA_014220965.1). Taxonomy (NCBI): domain Eukaryota; kingdom Metazoa; phylum Platyhelminthes; class Trematoda; order Plagiorchiida; family Troglotrematidae; genus Paragonimus; species Paragonimus kellicotti. Next base: position 73,869 of record LOND01000689.1, on the reverse strand, counting down.
TTCTAATCATCCTGAGGAATAGAGCAATTTATCTGTTTTTCATCATAGCTTTTCTTCCACACACCAGATTTCGAAAATGTTCCATGTAATCTTAAAACCATTAGGAAGACGAAGTAGCATTCAGTTATTCATGGTTAAGTTCACGGTTGACTGATAAACATGCGACGCCTGTGTGTTATTGACAGAGACAAGGTATGTGCACATCAGTAGTATATAACAAATACATCGGAGAATAAACTGAAGTAATTGACGCGGATAATGACGCACGTAACCGAACAGACCCCCACCGTAATAGTACCTGGCGGTGCATATTAACCACAGATAAATGGAACGTCACACGTGTAGAGTTCAGCTCAAACACAACCATCACAGGCTACATGCACATATCGTTTGTCCAGGCTGCACGAACGTCGTGCATATAGACTACGCGAAAAGGCGGTTCAAACAACATTCATCCGGGGTCTCTCTTTCAGAAAGGAGACGTGGCGAATCTATGCTATAGCTAACGTCACTCTAACATCTTTTTACGCATAATTACAACGGCCGACCGCCATTATCAGTATCGTACACTGACACCAAACATGTCATCCAACCGTTCCTCATCTTGGTAAATGGTGTTCATATTATCAGCAAGCGTTTAGGTTGTCACGGAAAACCAGAGAATCATTGAAAGAGTTTTTGACAGCATTCGAACTATCGACTGTTAGAGGATAGGCAGATATGACAAATGAACAAGATCTTTCTGGTCCATGTCGACAGACTGACCGAAGTCTGACGGCACACAAACAACCAATCACGGGGATCATCAAGCAGGCTCTGCTCTGACTTAGATCTCGGCGCCATCCCCATTCGAGCTTGCACGAAAAGGTCGGCTTCATCGTCGTCAAACCGTTGGCCCATAGCTGTATTCAAGTGCAAATTCGAAAGAACAATGCTAGAATAATAAGGGTGCGTTACGGCGATAGCACATATCCAATTCCTGACTCAATAGGGTGCTCGTCAGAGCAGCATGCTGGCCTATTTATCGAAGGGTGCGGAAATTAAAAGCGCCAATGTTTACCAGTTGTTCAGGCTTGAAGAACGGTAAGTTAGCCGCAGAAAAGGAAGTAAGAAAATGAGCCTAAGACTCAAAAGTCCGGCCTGGAAGACGATATGAGAAAGGGGTTTCTTGCAAGACCCAAACTGGAGTCAACAACCCAACAGTCTGATTCACTCTGGCAGTGAGGGGATTGCCTAGCCCGAGGGCGCAGTGAAGTAAGACATTGATGTCTGATTCTGAGCACTGTTGCGCGCAGTGGAAGTATTCAGAATTACATATCGGAGGTTTTTCGACCAACGTTGGGCGATCAGAGTGTTCCATGGTACCTTTTCTAAGCTACTTCTTCCTCGGTTAGAAGAGAGTAGTGCTGTAACTACAAACACTGTCCTGCTGTATGTCTATAGGACCTCAGAACTGCTGCGCAGTCAGTAGTGAGACATAACCTTATAAGCTTTTCGTCTGACTGCTCCCTTCTGGCCTGTCTGAAATGGACATTACCTGAAAGGACCCAAATCCTTGTCAACAAAGCACAGTTAATCAACGCGGTGCACAAGCCTGACCACCACCTCAAGGTAGCATAATAGGTCAGACGCGGTACGTCAGTTGGTTAACTAGATCTGAACGAGGAACCCATCTCCGCAATTAACTCAAACAATCCGATGCGTATGAGTTCAAATCTACCCACTGAAGAAAACCTAAGTACCACTCATTATAAGCCTATATTCAGTCGACAACAATGACTAATTTTTGACTGCGTGATATGTTAATCGACCTCCTAAATAAACATGTTTCATTGAAAAGATAAACATCGATTAGGGATGAATAAGGCGGTGGTCAAAAATTATTAGATTTCATTAACGGGTGTGTCAGGTTCACATCTGTCGTTCGTTTGTAAGAGTCACTCAGACACCCTCGTGAGTTTCTAAAGTTTTAAATAGTTACACAAAAAAGTGTCTAATTATTGCGTCATCTACTTAATTCTTTTATTCGATTCAACCTTCTTTCAGGTCCATTAAACAAACTTCGACTTATCAATTTACCTCACTGCTGGCAGTTGAAAGAAAACGCAAGGCGGCCGATCGATGACGTGGTCACGAGCTACGAAAGCCTTGAACCTCCCATTGAACGAAGTTGGTAGGTACCATATGCCTGGTTAAGGAGTTCGCGACTATCCACACCGCTGGTCGATTACCCTGTCTGGCATGGCATTGTGTCACAATCAGTGACGAGCCCGTATCCACAATCTTGTTGACTCTTCTATTTCGTGAAACTCTATCGTTTTTGTTTATTTACCTTTTTCCTTACTACGCATTCGTACTTATTAATTACTCTGCAACTTCGTGGACCAATGTCACGGACAACGACAGCCCAAGCCATTGTAACCACAGATACTGCTCAAAACTGAAATTGATGATGACGATAATAGTGACGATTAAACTGTAAATTCAGTTTGACCCTTGCCCTACTAACTTCCATAATACGAGTCATCCTGATCACGAACTTTCACCAGCCAACGTTTGACCCGCATTTCTTGAGATTTCCACACATAGACGTTGCATATTTCGGGTGTTACACACATTAATATCGGTTGAGCATAAACAACAGGGGCAGACCGAACGATTCATTAAGCAAATATCGACTTAAACTGACAGAATAGAAAATTGTGCGGGCCCAAATTTTACTTGGCGGTAGCCGTTGGCGCTGCGGGTGGGAGATAATCGTCGTCAAAACCACGCTACTGGTATTGCTTCAGTAGTGTCGTTAAACACGACGGGTAACGACATAAAAAGAGGCCGCGAGGACAAAACAGTTTATCAACCGGTCTACTTAGGAAAAACAAATACGAACGCTCAAGCTGATCACAATTATTTATAGACGGGGCATAAGTCAAAATAACGAACAATTGGAATCAAAAGAAAACTCATATTCTGTGCATCGAGAGATGGGTTAAGGTCACAAAATGACAAGTAAAGTAAAGGAATCATACTCAGAATGCACATGAATTATGAAGGAAAGTGGCAGGATGAACCCGATTAATGGAGAAAGAAGGTTCAGAAACACTACCCAGATTGGTGCTCATGACGAAAATTTTTTCCGACAAAATGAAACTCAGAAAAGCACTTGCGGTGCACAAACGCAATATTCAGTCGCTCAAGGAACCAGAAAAGTCAAACACTGAACCAGATCGAATTGTAGTATCTTTGAAGTGAAAAAAAGATGTTTGCGATATACAGTCGACGAACGAAAGAGATCGACATGCAAATATTATCAACGCACTGTAAGCCGTTTCATAACCGTGAACAGTTTCGTTCAGTTCTTTACCAAAAGGCACAGAAATGTATAAGTCTATCAGAAAAGGGGGCATAAAACAGGCAACACACTACACATGATCACCAGTAACCCCGAGAATAGCTGAAAGCGGATAGGGGTAAAAATAAAACCCACGATCACGCCTTCATTATAGTTTGAATCATCTGGAGGAACTCGGGATAAGAGGGAGCAAATTCAGTCCGATCTTCGATTAGAGCAGACAGAAAACGTGTTCGGAGGGTGGCCGGAGCATCGTGACGCATGCAGATCAAAGCATTATTAGTAGGTCGACGTCGTCGAATAAGGTTTATCAGAGCCATTAAGCGCCGCCTGGCAATCGGTAAACTAGATGGATTATTAGTTGCAGTCTTTTTATCGGGGTTCGGATCCACTGCTGGTAACGCAAACGGTCCGCCTTGCATGGGAAGCTCATTCGGGCTGGATATCCCCAACAGCTGACGCAGCGTTTCAGATGACGCAGTAGATCCGGCAGCCGAATCCTCACCGGAGCCAACGAGAAGAAATAGGCACTCACCTGTGTCTAGCAGATACACACCCGTACGCGTAATATTCCGAGAAGACAAATGCAACTGACCTGGTAGTTGCTCTGCCTCGTACATCAAGTCGTTCGTGTCCGAAGAAGTGGACTCTCCATCTCCAGAATGTTGATCCCATTCTACCTGAGCATCGCCATAGTCCGAAAGACACAAGGTGGCGGCTTTCTGTGCCAGAGTCAAATTGCTAGATCCCACTGGTTTAGACACGAACTGATGAACCGCATACAATCGGGGATAAATCAGAGTGAGCATATCGTCTGGTGGCGCTGACTTGAGCCGCTCCAAGGCAGCCGATCGATCATCAATCCGTACAGGCGAGCCGACACGAAAAGCAGGAAAACGAAGCAGACCGCAAACGTAAAGCGCCAACAGTCGCAGGCAGGGTGGACAAGCCATTGAATAAGATGAGATGCTCGACGCTGCGGTGAGCCCAGTGGCAAGGGCGAACGCAGTCAAAACATCAGCAACTGAATTCGCCATGGCCTCACGAGCATTTTGTACGCCGGAATTAATGGCACGATCCACAGCCATTTTGCCAATCAGACAGGCGATTGTGCCTTGATCCGCACCTTGGAACACTTCGGAAGCGTTGTGAACAACCGGAAGGCAAAGTGTATGCACTCGGATGCGTCTATCACCCTTGGCCGATGTATAAAGAATGGCAGCCTATAAAGAAAAGCATTGGAATGCAAAAACGTCAAGAGATTGTAACTAAAAATCAGCTGTATCCATGCTGAACACATGGTATCAACAAGGTCATGTGAAGTGTGATGTTGATAAAACGTGAAGTTAACATGACCAGATAGATCAAATCTACTACATATTTAAATCAACCGCACTGGGAGAAGCGGAATCCAAACGCATGTTCCCATGACAAAATAAAACTCAACGTTGTTATCCGCAAACCACGTCGGAAACCTATTGAACAGAGTCGATTCCCGGGTGAAAAAATGCCGGCAGTGGCAATCATTTCTGATAAGCGAAGTGCTATATATATATATATATATATATATATATATATATATATATATACCACACAGAATAATAAAATAGCATCACAATATGTTCATCACTGCATATCGATGACCACTGCACAATCAGAATTTACCACTTGACGTGTATGCAAACGTAAAGCGCTGATGAGGAGTATGCTACATGCAGGTGGTAACACAACCAAACAGTAAAGGAACCATCTGTTTTGTAGACTTGTTGGTCCCGTCGAATTCACTGGCGTCAGCCTACAGCACTGATCGGCTTGTTCACACACTGATTTGTTGTGTTTTGTCAGGCTCAGACGATCAACTTGCGCACGCGTGTTTGCCACGATATATGCTGCATGCACAAGTCCAGAGTCCCTATACCGCAGATGTGTAGCGTCGACAACCAGAATGAAACTCATGCCCTGCAACTCCAACGGTAAAGCGCAAGCAGGACCCGGATTCGATTGCCCAGAGGAAACTTGCCTCAATGTGCCCACCACCGCCAAAGCCATCGAGCTTCACTAACGTGCGAATCGAACTCAGCTTCTTTATCGAATCGATCTTCCTTGCGTCTTTGAGAACATAGCCGACTGTCATGCCAGACACTTCATCATACAGAATGGTTCGGTGTATAGAAGACGAACTAACACTGTATACGGGTTTCATTTTTCAGAACACAATGTAGAGTTTACCCTATTCGTCTAGCAGCCGTTACTTCCGATCATAAATATGCTACAAATTCGGTCAAATATCCCATCACAATGAACATGAGATACAGAACAGTTCGGTCAATGGTTGTCGTTCGCTCTAAATTTTCGAAGTACGATTAAATCCGAAATAAAAACATGGTTTTCGAAATTGTGAAATCAAATGGGTGGCCCCAGTAGAAGATCATTATCACAGCAGGATTCAGACGAGGTAAATTTATGAGGTGTGTGGATTATGCAGGAGGGGGGCATGTTAGAGAGGCTACGTTAGGAAGTCCAGTTTGGTCAGTTAGTAATAGGATTGGATAAGATACAATGAAAATGTGATATTTTTAGAGACGTGGTTACTTGTGAGGAGAGCACATTTGGAGAATCATGAGTTCACCTCGACCTTACGTCAATCCGTTGCAACATCCACATAAAATGTCTGGCATGGCAGACGATTAGTTCGTGGACGAAACACCTCAGTATATATATATATATATATCCCTAAAGACAGCGACTGAACTCGGTTGACCCCACTATCAAACATCCGCCTCCTAACCTCACTGTTACATGTTCGTTGATGACACTCGACATGAGTGGTCGAATGCGGAACACGGGTTATCACACAAGGTAGAAAGTAACGATCAAAACGATCACAGTCAACATTATGGGTACGTCGAAGCGGGCTGTTAATAGTATTGTCACGATTAGAGTTGAGTTCTCCGCAAGTGGCCACTAGATTAGAAAGGAAACTCAGACAGCCAGGATTACCGCAGACTATCAACCTGGAGATGTAGATGGAAGTTGAAAATGAGTCAAATAACTTCGGCTATGTTCTCAAAGACGCAAGGAAGATTGATTCGATAAAGAAGCTGAGTTCGATTCGCACGTTAGTGAAGCTCGACAACCTTGGTTCACTTATGCAAACAGAAGATCGTAAGATGAAGCCACTAAGGTCGGGTACCATGACGTCAATAGGAAGACCTTATTGGTAGCGTACTTGGGTGAGGAAATCCCTAATTGTTGTTTGCAGAATTCGCGGATACACGAATGTTTGAGAAGCGTGAGAAAAGACGAGTCGGCCGATAATTCACACCACCAGAAAGGTGAAACGATTAATACATAGGCGACACGTCTTGCGAAACCGTTACGTGTACTTTGCTTTTAAACCTAGTAAACACCTAGTTTCTGCCGAAGATACTTTTAAACTTCAACGGTATACTAGGTGTAAATTCAATTTTTTTTAAATAATCCATACGGATGTGTTGTAGGGGTAGCACACACACGGAGAGAAGAAATACGAACAACCTGAAACAGATAAGCATGCAGTGAGAGAAAGGAGGAAGATTCTGGAGAGATCAGCAAGCTGGACGTTTTGTAAATGGAGGGACAATAACCAACGTTACCTGGCAGCAAACGCTTGAATACTTGTCCACACTTTCAGAAATTCCTAGCTGGACAGCGAATCCGGCATCGGGGCTGACGTTTGGAAGGGACATGAGGTCGGTGGAACGAACGAAGAATGACCCGTGAAACGCCTGTGGAAATTGAAAGCGGTATGAACAGTAAAACAACAGAAACCCGGATAGGCGTGAAACTAACGAAAAGGCGTGAGAAAGATAAGATAAGGGTGATCACTTGGAAAACGAACATTACTGTGGGGCATACGCCACCCGTCCGCCTTTTTATTGAAGTAAACAGACTGAAGATTAAGACTTAGAAAAGTACGCATAACTAACTGCATGGGAAATTAACACAATAGAAGCAAGAGCACAGCGGAGAGGATAGCCAAATAGGCAAACCTACATCATGATTCTACACACTATTACCAATGGTGGCTGCTAACTGTAAATTTGACTTGAGCATTGTTTTATTTGTGCAGTGACCTAGCCACAAGAGCTTACCTGGATCGACAGACCGTGAGTGCAGCGGATACGCATGACAGCCTCGAATCCGATTTTTCTGGACAAGTATCTGTCGAAATCACGCCGGAAACGCTCTAACTCGATGAGAATGGTCGAGCCGGAGGAAGTCTGATCAGTAGCTAACGTATGCGGAGGAGTTATACTGTCGAAAGTGTTCCCGGGTTGGGCAGTCAGATCGGTAGAGCTGGTTTGACATGCGCTTGGAGGGCAATAAAAATCTGGATAGTGATAGACACAACCGCCGGAGAATCGGGCTGCACCGGACAATGTGGCAATATCACAGTATTGAGAGTTCATGATAAAAAGATCGACAGCAACCTACATGGAGGTGAAAGTTGAAAGAGAAGCAAACATCACGAACAATCCAAAAGGACTCGCCGAGTTCAACAAGTGAGACTAAACCTGTGCATTTGTATGAATAACGCAGAACCTCTCCAACGCATACTATGGACCACAAATGAAATCGTAATCAGAGTTCAATAGCGTGCTAAAATATGCTAAATGAGCTTACAGTGTTCTGCAGATGCCGGTCGAAAAAAGGCTGACCTCTTAATTTTGAAATAATACAGAGAAGCCTAAAGTGATTCCATTTTATTGAGTAATCATGACGTACGTAGAATGAGAACGCCAGTAAATACTGTTATAAATATCGTATGGACTCGAAATAAACTGACCGTCAGGCGAATAGCAAAAACGATCAAACTTGGGGTTATTAGAGCTCAGTACAGGATTAATTTCGATGTGAGGAAGTTCCATGGGAACCGAATAACTATTCAAATAGGACACAACAAAATGAACGTAAACCTGGGTATCCGCATGTAATACAACCCGATTGGTACAAACGATTGAAAAGTTCAACTGGAAACCCAAACGAATAACAAAGGAAGGCAAACTCTATGCATCCTAGCACCGCTGTACACCAGCAACATTCGTCGATATGAAAACGATGAGAACACCAAAATATGTTAGGGATAAGGGGATAGTAAACCTCGTTAAAGTGTATACAAGAATAATTGAACCAGCGGGTTGTACAAAAACTACCGTACAACTATCAGATAAGCGTTTAGTACGACTAATGTGAACTGTCAGATGACTAACAGATGCTCATACCATTAGGCATGAAAAAGAGGGGCTTCTTGACAAAATCAAAGCACCACTCATCAAGCTAGTTGACTCATAAAATGAATACTCAGCGAGAGGTGCATGTTTCTACTGGACAAAAAACGGTGATTTACATTTGCTCCATTACAAAACAACCTCACAACGACCAACTAATGGTGACCGAAAGCCCCAACCGAGCAGGTAACCACGAAACAAAAGCTTCCTACCCACCTGTTGTGCGGCACAGTCCAATGCCAACGTCTTGTAAAAGTCAATAGCTGGGCCTAGTTTTTTAAAGTCCGGAGTGATGCGATCGTTTTGTTCCTCGCGCATCTGTAAACTGCCCGCGCCCGTATTAGGCAGGCAGGTATTGAAGGCGGTGATTCGGCCTCCATTACCACCGATCAGTTTCAACCCGATCTGGATCAAGACGGACGAAGAAAAACCAAGGGAGGTTAAATCGGAAACAAACCCGCAAGGGGATCAAATATACGACAGGTCAGCACATGAAACTGAATACAATACATGATGAGCACAACACAGTTGAAGGATGACGACATTAATCTCCAAACCTAAAGACAGGTTCAAACCAGGCTGGTCCTAGATTAAGTGCTACACTCTAACTATAACGAGCCAAGCACCGTCCCTATTATAAGCCACCTGAATATTCACTCACCCATCATCACAACAAACGAGAATGAACAAAACAGTGTGTTGCTGCCAAAACATCGAACCCGGCGTGTAAAAATTCAAGTCTGCAGTTCACAAAATTTATACCGTTTTGCAGAATTACGGTTCCGGTTTCAAAGGTATTGGGTACTGTCAGGCTACAGAGACCATGAAATAAGCTTGACCAGTACTCCAACTAACACAAGGTGATTTAGAGAAGGCTGCTGTTTGAGTAAAAAGTTGGGCTAGAAAATTGCGTTGTCTAACAGGACACAGTCACGCATTCAAACCGGTACACTACGATTTGAGAAGTGGGATATTTTTCTAAGGATGGTGGACCAAATGAAGAAATTGATATTTTGAACTGCTAACGACCGGGTTGCGTACATTGTTTTATGCAACCACAGGGTCTTCAACTCTTGCACTTTACTTGGCGCAGATCAATTGGTTCACACACGCAGTGATAGACAATTCAACCACCGAAGTAGCAGAAGATGTAAAGGACGGATTATTGTCAGTGCAAGCGGTACAATACGTCAACGGTGGTTAGTTGAAAGTTTACAGGTTATGGGGAATCTACGATGTCTACGCATAAGTGATTTCGTGTAAGACGGTGGCATAATAGAATAGAGCAAACGGAGAACAAACAGGAAAACAAGTGAAGAGTTTCGCCTCAGAAATGGTGGGATCACGGAAGTATGAATCGGAAATAAGGTTGTTACTCAGAACGAAGAAAGATAAGTGTGGCTCGATATGGCGAACAAGTAATGAAGTTCTACATCATCTCAAAGTTGTCCTGGTTGTCAAGTTCATATGAAGTTCGGATCAGCTTAACGAGCGTATGTATCAAGTTTCCGCTTACAGTGACATACTGATGGTGCAGACTGCACAGATTCAGGTAGGGTGTTCAGATTCGGTATACCCTATGGCGTATTAGGGATGGCGACCAGTTATTGTGCAATCCTGTTCTTACGCAACGCCCTTCATGGGATTGGGTTAATTCCGGCGCTTTTTCACAGTTAGTCAGCGTAGCAACTGCCTTTACCAGAGTATGAATTGTCTCGTTCCCAATCAATGAAGTTGGTTTTGCGTCGTTCAACCCGCCGCATACTAACCGAGATTAACAGCTGGTTCCCACCACTCGGAGACGTTTCAACTGGTATCTACGTGTACAGTGATATATAAAACAAGCAGTGGTTGTAACCCATTTTGCACTGTTTTAACTTACTCCCCGAACCTCGTCACTAAGTCCTGATATTTTGTTGCTTTGTGTAGAAGGAATCTGAGGCGGACACAATATAATACGTTAGAAGGTTGTTAAAATTTTAAGTGACTTATCTGGTGCTGCAGCTTCAGTCAACGACCTCAAAAACATAGATGCCTGCTAAGCGTAAAAACAAACCACAGAGGTTGCGACGGCTGATATAACATTCAATATTGGTGAGTAACATGGCAAATCTGTCAAGTATGAGACGAAACATTTGTGAAAAATACAGGCTTCGGCAGAAACTGCATATATCTACGCGACAGGTGTCTCACTACCTGAACTACAAAATGACACCGGAAGTCCAATAATTCTATTTTACGATTCTATTACGCAATATTTAGTAAGTCCAAACAAGGCCACCATCTCCGACATGTCGATAGTATGTAGCGAACTGATCCTCGTCACTTTCAGCCTTGGGGCGCACTTGTGAGTATTATGGCTTGGTTGCCGTTGGTCCTGACAAGGCTACAAAGTAGCAGACTTACAAACAAATACAAATGTAGAACAGAAAGGAGAAAAACAAAAGCGCGAAGCTTTGTGAAAAGAAAAGTGAACCGACCTGAAGATACGAGCTGGAAATTGACTACGACACAACGGCATGTCCACGAACGTTTCTGACCAGAGATATGGATGGTGCCGAACTCCACAATCAGGGATACGGCATCTATCAATACTGCGCAGCTGCACGATCGAAGCCTTCATAGCCCGTGACCACGTCATCGCCGGGATGTCTTGTAGTTTTTCCCGGCCGTCAGCAGTCACTCTGAGCAATGTGCAATGCGTCAAACGATGCATCGGTGTACGAGACCCACTCAGCAACTAGAATACGGTTTCATTACTCTGGTCATCGGCAGAGAATTCGCACATTCCCGGAATGCCTGCCGACGGACTGTCGGGTAACCCCACGTCGTCAGCCCATTTGATACAGGCTGAGTGGCGAAGACTACGGCGGCTAAATACCAACAGGTTATGTACAACTTTTATAGGAACGTGCTAGGCCTCTGTTCCATAAAGCAAAGCAGAGCGCACACACGCAATGCAAACCCTCTGTTCAACCGACAATCGGACGTACTTGCAACACCATGTATGACATGGACATCTGATCAACAATACGTCGATGAGAAGACATCACCCAATTGAGTGGTCGACAGCTCCCAGTGGTCTATCTGTAACGACCTCGTAACCACATTTTATACTTTGAAGACACAAAGTGTACATCAAATACAGACAAACCATATAGTTTAGTCTGCTCGGTATGGTCTGCATGATCTCTGGAAAATTAAGCGAAGCAGGGTCGTCCACATACTCCATATCAGTTCACTTACTACTTGGCACAAGCTTCAATCTGAGATCTTCGGAACATCTGAGTGTTCATTCAAGAGTATCGCCCATTACTGAGTTGAAAAGGAAGGAGCAAACCAGAAACCCTTGCCGAACGTCACTTGAAGCGGAGAACGCTCGAGAAAACTGCTCATTTATTGGCACTCTGCATTCACAGCGTGCATATGACTTCAGCACAATCACACAGTTCACTGGAATTGCCCTGTGGTAGAGACTGAAAGCAAGGATATATAAGGCGTCTGTGTTCTGTTTTGCTCTACGGTTCAGAAACGTGGCTTGTTCGCAGCAAACCAGTTAACAAGCTCGCGGTGTTGGACCATTATTGTCTCCGTTAACTAGCCAAAATCAAGTGGGGACGATCGTGTGAACAATGCGGCCCTTCGCCACAGCATATTCCAGAAATTTCGAGATGCGCGATCGGCTGGTCAACTACTCACGTTGCACAGCCTGCGATGGTTGGGTCACATACTCCGCATGCCAGCTGAGCGTTTACCGTACCGGGCATTATATACTGAGACCACCAACAGTTGAGTAAAACTGAGTAGTGGTCAAGCAATAAGGTGGTCACGGAATATGAAGACCCTTGCTATTCCATTGGTTAAAATGAGTGTGCATCATCTGCCCGGCTGGTGTCCTCGTGACCAATCAAATCGTGGGCATGAAACGTTGTCTGAGACAACAATGTGCTGCAGTCAATGACGTACCTACATTCACACCATTTCTGATTCTTCTGCTTAAACTTCCTTTATCGGTTTTCTTCTACTATGACACTCCACTTCATTGTTGAGGTAGGCGATGGACCGAGCCCCAGTATCTTCCGGTCAGGCTCAGGGACGTTGTAAATGAATGGATGAACGAATAACTCTGTTAACGGTACTGCCAGGTTTCCTGTGCGCTCTTCCAATACGAAAATAATATCAAAGCCGAGTGACCCGTTAACAAGTCGTTATCACTTTAAAAACACGATACGTTGTGTTTTAAAACGACCATAGAATAGTAGCGTTTCCATAAGGGAACGCAAAGGGCAAGTCTGATACCAAACGGCAAATTCGTTAATTTTATAGGATGAAATAAAGAGCCAATTCATTCTTAGCCGTTTTCAGCATCACATAAAACATACAAGTGTTAATAAATCACGGGAAATGGTCTAACAAACGCCGGCTAGCAGTGAATAGAAACCTCCCACGTCACAACAAATAATGTTACAAACAATACACTGAGCAGGTACGTTGTTATCAGGAGAGGAAAGGTCAACGAGTCTAACGTACCCTTGCCGGAAAATTGTAGTGATATGTGAAGACAGAAGTGACGAGGACAAGTGGATGCTAACCGTTCCGAAAAAATGGAAGACCGATAAACAGGCCTCATGAGGAAGAAACGGTTGACCGACGGTCGATTCCAACCAAAAATATCTCACTCGTCAGCAAATATTCCAAGGCAAACGCACACATAACAGCAAATCACAATTATGTGTATGTGAAGCACTCGGTGAATTATCGTAAACGATCACAACATACCTGTAAGGTGGATCCTAGACAATTACCCAAATCGGTTGTGCTTGCAAACGAGTCGGGGAGTCGTAGTAGGAAATCCTGTAGCGTCTCAGAACTATCCTCGATGCGATTAATCAAGCCTTCATAATCAGGAAGAAATGGCTCCTCCAAATCGGGACAAATCATTACCCTCATTGCATCGCCTGAAACAGAATGAAGACAATAATGCCCGCTGAATTAGAGAAATTGTAGAAGAGGTAGACAGCCAGTAGGTAATAAAACAATACCCCTAACAAACACTGGGTTAAGTGGGTTCGAGTAAACTGAAAATTTCATGGATAAAAGGATCGCTATGATACAAATAAGAGACAAAAACAGACGGTGAGGAACTAGTCGACGAAGGTGGGGATGAAAAATCCAGTTTCGATACCTGCTTTTCAGCATCTCTAGATATGTTGATGTTATTTTTACTCTTTGTTAAATTCCGCATCATCGCCATGTGTCCCGCCAGCCAACAATTGTCATATTTCTCGATTACGAAGGTGCGCCCGATTCGGTGAATCGATCTACTTTTAGAGTCGCTTAAACGCAGGGGTGTACCGACCAAGTATGTGAACATACTGTCGGCGCTTTATTCCCATACTTCAGCTCAGGTTAGGGTTTACGGTGAACTGTCTGACAGTTTCAGCACCAGGAGCGGCGTACGTCAAGGCTGTCCCCTTTCACCATTTTTGTTCAATTTCGTCATAGACGAAATAATGGAGGACTGTCTGCGGCACTCACAAGATGCCGGCGTGGACCTCCTACCTGGTGAAAGACTGACTGATCTTGATTATGCTGACGACAAGGTTGCTGTTTGACAACTTTCAAGCGGCACAAACAACACTGGACGCTATTTCGCGTTCTGCTAAATACTTCGGAATGCGCTTTGCAGCCTCAAAATGCAAAGTGCTTCTGCAAGATTGTTGTGATTACGTAGATTTAATGTTAGATAATGAAGTCATGGAGGTTGTTGACCGGTTTGTGTACCTGAGAAGCTGCATCAGCGACGGCGGAGGTGTAGGGAATGAAATAGAAGCGCGTACCTCTAAGC